>JAKSZP010009505.1:0-107910 GCA_022478985.1 Massospora cicadina | reverse complement strand
GAGACCTTGTCCAACTGTACTCGCCACCAAACCCATTGGCGCCAGGACTCTGGTGTGGAGCTGGTCAGAGCGCTGATATCCAGCGCCTAGCTGCGGGTGGGGTGGATGGAAGGGCCAGGGAAGCATCAATATACTTGAGCCACCCGATCATATGCTTTCTCCATATCCAGGAGAGCCACAAAGCCATTCACCTTACGAGAGTTAGCAGTCAAAGTCACGTGAAGGTCGTTGTCCATAATGACCTCCCCGGTAAAACCGTACTGGGATGGGGAGAGGCGAGGTGACACCCATTTGGTGATGCGGTTGGCCAGAAGCTTCGTGAAGAGCTTGTGGTCTGTGTTGATCAACGCTATGGGGCGCCAGTTCTCCAGGTTCTCACGGTCTGACTTCTTGTGAATGAGGGTCATAATTGAGCCTCTGGAGTCGGGGAGGACCTCGCCATTCACCAAGAGTGCAGCGAAGAGGTCGCGGAGGGTTCTGGCTATCACTGCAGGTTCCAGAAGGTACACCTCTAAGGGTAATACATCTGGGCCTGGGGCTTTAAGCCGTGGGGATTTCAGAAGGGTTTCCATCACCTTCTGGATGGAAATAGGCGCCAGTAGAGCCTCATCAGCCCGTGGGTCAATGGGCGGCTCTGGAGCCCGCCACAGGAAGTCTTGGATGTCCGATGGGTCCACCTGGGTGGCATGGAAGAGGCTGGAGTAGAAGCGGTGTAGTTCCTGCGTGATTTCCTCCTTATCTGAAGTGGTTGTAGTGCCAATCTTCAGTGCAGTAATATATGTGCTGTTGACCGGGCTTTCTGTTTCTGAAAGAAGAAGCGGGTGGGGCGTTCCCATTGAACATAGTAACGAGATGTTGTAAAGTTTGCTGCCCGTTCTTCCTGCAGTGTGAGCTCCAAGTGGAGTGCTTCCTGCGCCGCTTCCCAGTCTTCCAACCATCTGGGAGAGGGCGAAGGCTGGCAATTTCACTCCATATGTCTGATTCTGGCTTCCGCCCCTTTGACTCTGGCACGAGCTGCAATCATCCGGCTTTGGCACAGTTGTAAGCAACGCGGGTGATTCCTTCCTTGGTCACCGCCCATCTATCCTTGTGGTCAAGCAGGTGGGGTGGGGGGGAGGTGAGCGTCTCCCGGATGGTCATAGACAGCTTCTCCTTAGTGAAGGGGTTGTTGAGAAGAGCTGGGGCAACCCTAGGCCAGAACCTACGCGACGGTCTAAGTGTGGTGGTGAGGACAACGGTGAGTGACCTGTGATCACTCAGATGGTTGTCACGAGAGATGGGAGAGGAGATGCGGCCAATAAGCAGGGGGCCAATCAGTGCCATATCTATGCGTGACGCTGACTGGAAAGCTCTTCCATCATACTGGATCCTAGTCATGAAACCTAGGCCAGATGCGAAGGGTGGAAGCGCATCTATAAAGCCACTCAGGCGAAGGAAATCCTGGAGGCGACTTGATCCAGGGCGTTCCTTTGCTGCAGGGGGTAAGAGTCACGGACGCGACTTATGGTTGTGTTGAAATCTCCTAAGAGGACTGTATTCCGTGGGAGATTGAGTTGGACGAGCTCTTCCAAGAGCCGATTTTGCTCCTGACCTGCATTAGGCAGGTAGATGCTTGCAGCGAAGAAGGAGAAGTCAGGAGTGGTGAGTTTGGCCATTATGAGGCGGCCACCTAGATATTGTGAAAAAGAATGGGTTTTAACCTGGGGATTCAAAACAATAAGGGCGGCATGGTTTGTCCAGAAGGAGTTGCCTCCAAACTGTTCATTTCATGCAGATTTTTCGTGGGGGAGGATATGGGGCTCCTGGACAGTAGCGATTCCAATTTGTGCTGACCTGAAGTTTTGGAGGAGGTGGGCTCTCCGCTTATAGTCCCGCAACCCATTTGCGTTGATGGATTACAGGGCCAGGGTGCTGCCATGGGGACTCATAGCTGTTCTCCTCCATGTCCTTGGGGTTGCCAGCGCTTAAACCTGCTGCTGTGAGGCGGCTAGTTTTGAGTCCTTTAGCTTGACTATTAGCTGCAATCCGTGAGTAGCGTCGAGGGTTTTGAGGGGAAGGAGAGGGTGGGGGGGCGGAGGACCCAGTAAGCCAGCCTAGGATGCTGCCCCGCTCCGTTGCAGGGGGAAGGACCTGAGGGTGCTTAATGGTGACCTCCGCGGTGTCCCCATTTGATGAGTCTGAGTCCATATTCACTTCCTCCAACACTGCAAAGGATCCGCGTAAAATGGACTGTGGGGTTGGGGTAGGACTCTTTGAGGTGGCACTTCTACCGCAGGCCGCGGGTTGCCAGTCCATGCTGGTGGGCATAGCTCCATTGGGAGCTGAGGGTTGATGCGATAAATTGCTGGTGGAGGTTGGTGGGGGTGCCGCGGAGCCCTGAGTGGGGGTGGTTGACGAGGGGCACCCTGTGGGAGATGCCTTGCGCTTGGTGAGAGAGGGAGTTGACTCTGGGAGATTGGAGGGGGTGCCCACTGGAAGGGGGGCATGAGCGCGAAGGTATCCCATACCAATAGTGGGGTTAGCTGTTTCAACTGCTAGGCGTAAGGCCTCAGGGGACAGGTCTTGAACGGGAACCCATTGTGTGGGTTGTGGAATTGCTGCTGCGGCCACGTGGGATCGTTTTTGGCCTGGTTTAGGCCCCTGGGTGTTGGCTAAGAGGGCTTGTTTTCGAGCTGTGCAGCCACTATACAAGTGTCCAAGGGCGTTAAACCATGAACACCGGGGGCGCGCCTGATCAGGGTCAACAAAAAAGATCTCAGGGCATTCCCCAACTACCGCCACGAGGAATAACCTCAATGTTGCGGGATACAGTGGGGGAGGGGATGAACGACGCCCTAGCAGTGTGAGCTCTTTGAGTGGGAGCATAGTAAGAGGGGACGCTAAAGTCCACTGAAAGAACAGACCCAAACTCCATTAAACCACGATGGAGCGCCAGTTTAAGAGACTCAGGATCAACAGTCGTTGGTAGGTTGGAAAAAGTAACCCATGAAATTTTCTCCAGGTGAGAGCGTGTGCAGGAGATGCGAAGAGATCCACATGGAATAATGACCTGGAGGGTGGCAGCATGGTCAGCAAGTGCAGCTTCAGTGAAGCCCACATCGATGTAGTGGCCCTCCACTAATTCATGGATGGTGGTGTTAATTGGGAATGTCTCCGCAATCGCTGCAAAGTATAAGAAGTAATCCTCTGTATAAAATTCAACAGGGTTATGCCCATAATAAAGGCGAATTGCGTGGGAGAGGGTTGAGTGAGGTAGAGCTTTTTGCACTCTAGTTTCGGCCCATTTCTTCTTAACATCAGCAATAAAAGCCACTTCACGGGGATAGGCTTTGGGTAGCGTTGGTGCCAGAGGTTTTTGCCATGCCCCAGTGGCTCCTTTGCTACGTTTGTGTTTGTTTTGGGCTGCAATCGCAGGTTGAGTGTGAGCTGGTGGTTTGAACAAGTTTGCGAAGTTCCCTTGTTGCTGGAATGTTACAGCAGTTGATGGCGTCATATTAAATTGAGGGGCAGATTGTTGGGCCTCGCTAAATTGGGGAGGCCCATCCAGAATGGAATCAACTCCAGCCAATTGGGAGGAGGGCGATGTTTCATCACCATCCCAATCTATTTGGGTAAATTCAGCCCGAGTATTTGCTGTAATTTCGTGGGCAAAACTCACTGGCTGATTGGTGAATTGGTCGTTTTCAGCATATGAAGATAAAGTGCCGACTTGAGAAGTGCCAATTATGGGGTTTAAATGGGACGGGTGAGATTGGAACTGGTGTGAGGTTCCAAAATCCAAACCATTTAAATCCCCATTGGGAAGAGTAGATTGTCCCAATTTGGTGCTTAGTGAACCAGAATGTGTGGCTAATCCAACCTTACATCCGAGGGTTTAGGGCCAGGTGATTGTTGGGCCTTGCTAAATTGGGGAGGCCTATCCAGATTGGAACAAACTCCAGCCAATTGGGAGGAGGGCAATGTTTTATCACCATCCCAATCTATTTGGGTAAATTCAGCCCGAGTATTTGCTGTGATTTTGTGGGCAAAACTAACTGGCTGATTGATGAATTGGTCGTTTTCAGCATATGGAGATAAAGTGCCGACTTGAGAAGTGCCAATTACGGGGTTTAAATGGGACAGGTGATATTGGAACTGGTGTGAAGTTCCAAAATCCGAACCATTTAAATTCTCATTGGGAAGAGTAGATTGTCCCAATTTGGTGCTTAGTGAACCAGAATGTGCGGCTAATCCAACCTTACATCTGAGGGTTTAGGGGCCATGTAGCTGGGTATCGCCCCTCATGGAGGGAGCCAGAAACACGGCGTCAGCAATAATAGATGGGGCTGAATTAGCTGACACAATGGGGGAGGTGAACGCATGGATGGGCTGAGTTGCATTCAACTGAGCAGACGCCATTAAAACAGCGTGGGTGATGGCCTCCTTGGTTGGAGGGGGCCTAGCGGGTTGGTGGGAGGCAGCGCACACAGAGCTGTTAGGCGTGCAGGTTGCAGAAGTGCGATCAGGTGAACTGGCGCTAGTTGAAGTAGCTCCAGGTTGGGGGGTGGTGCCTGCTTTCATGGCTGCTGCTTGAGAGTGGGAGATTCTGGTTGACCCTGAGGTGGGTAACCGAGGGTTGCTTCGTTTAGGGTGGTGCTGGCTTGTTTGGCATAGCCTTCAGGTTCTTTTGCGGGGTTTCTCGCCATATTTGCTAATAGTTTTTGTAAATCTCTTTAGTGGAGCTAAATTTCAGGCTGAATTGATTTTCGAAAAGTGATGCTTAGCACCACCATGGAACCTCATCCCCAGACTAGCAACGCTATGGAGCCTCTTTACGCTGGCTACTATATAAAAAAGAACTTTCCAACTTTAAGCAAAAAAAACCAGCCTACCTTTAATAAATAAGAAGAAAGTATTTTCACATTCATTCATTGGTTTAAATGGCAATGAGAGGTGTCCCAGACCACCCAAAGCCATCAACGATGATTAACTGCCTAGACTAGTGGAGAATTGAGCTGGTAAGCCCCATCTGACCCTTGAAAAGACTTATGAAGAAATTAGGAGGCCATTCTACGCGAGTTTGGAGGCTCTGAGTGCTTTGATACCTTGAAGGATGAGTTCATATATATTTTTAAAAGGAATGAGACATTCATGGTGATTTTACGAACGTCTCTACTTAGAGGCTTAAGTCCAATTGGGAGCTAATGCTATGATTGACTTTAATAAAAAAATAGCTCTCCTTCAGTCATTCAACCCTATGAGGTCTGGCCAACACTCTGTTCCCCGCCTTTAACCAAGATTGACCCACTGCTACAATGGTTAATTACACAAAAAGGTGTAAATATAATTTTGGCCCACCTAACTTGGGATTTAGCTCTCACCTCAGTAGCCTGCAGTCATGAATGTTAACCACTCTGGAACCAGTCCTAACACATCAAACCACTTCCCAAGCAATGAACAGAAAGGAGTATCAGCTAACCAACTAGGAAACCCTACCTGCTATAACTGCCAAAAGACAGACCACCTGGTCCAAAAGTGTAAGGCCTTAAATGTACACCATGTACAACCCACAAATTCTATGGGAACTACGTTAGAAAGGAGACGCATATCAAATGAGGCGGTGTGCTCTATTAAAGCCAGATTAAATACCCCAGAACGGCTACGTGGTCAAACCCTCTTCAGTGCAACAGAACCAGGAAGGCCTATAAGTGTGATCATTGCTCATGACACCCATTTATTGATGCATTCACAACATGTACTCTGAATTCAGAGGGCAAAAGGGTTGTCAACAAGATATATTCCCAACAGATCCTTGAGCTCCCAAGGTGATCTTACCCACTGAACCTTAAATGTCCCTGCACTCAGAGGAGTTAATGTTGCAATGGACCTGGATACCCTCGTCACCCAGTGCCATTCTGGTGGCCAGCAATTGTCAAAACCATTCTAACAATTGATTATAATTAAAATCACACAGTAAACTTAAACTTTTCTCTTTATCCTTTGTGCACATATATATTAATAACTTTTAAACAAAGCGAAAGCTTGGCCTAAAGCTAATAGTGGTTCACCAATAAACGTTGTCCCAAAAACCTAGTGAAAAGATCTATGAATAGCCCCTGATGTTAATCATCGCTAGAATATAGAACAGCTGGCTCACTAGTAGCAGGAGCCAAGTAGCGTACAGCGCTCTTCTTATTTGGTTTGTCAACTTGCAATCAATGCTGCTGAAATTTTGTTATTTAATAAAAATTACGTCATAATGTTTGGCAGCAGTTTCCTCTGAACCTATATCATAGCTTTATTTTCTAAAACAACAAACCAAGATCCTCAAACAAATGCTGTCCTTATACTTCAGTCAAAGTGAATATAAAATATCAACAATCAAGACCCTCGCCTAATTAATTTAATATGTTGGACGGCATTATACTAATAATGTACCATTTGAGGGGCCATAAGCGTATAAAATCCTCTTATAATTTTTAAGTACCGCAGAGTTCCGATATGGGACTTTACGCCCCTCCAAATAGCACTGGGGACCCAAAGGGTCAATAAAACGCGTTTAAATCTAGAAATACCTGAAAGCTGGTAGATGAGGTAGACCAACTATGGGAACGCTCCCTCAGGGAAACTTGCGTGGCCCCAGAGTTAGTTACACCAAGTTTCCAGGAAATATGTATACTTGTGGCCAACTTAACCAAAGACCCTATCTTTACTGAGAAAAATAAGTTCATTGCGTTCATTCATTTAGTCCCTCAGGAGGAGATACCCACATTTATGGTGATTGGGAATCTCTGAGTTTGTGCTTCTAAATGATTAACCTGGAGTCTAACTAGCACTCCCAAGCGATAGCCTCTCTGAATAACTGAAAGCAAAAGGATCAGGCTATGACGTTTTTGAGAAATATTCAAACATTTCTTCTCAAGAAAACTTTGACCTCAGTCAGGCTAAAGGATTTAAACACTTAATCAATATTGGGGATGCAAGGACAACTTGGTTATGACCAGCATGACACTACCTAACCTAAGAAAAGGTTGTAGATGAGAATTTTGACAAGCTAATAAAGGCTGGGCTTCTGGTCCCATCAGTTAGCCCCAGGCTAGTCCTATTCTTTTCAAAAAAAATAATGATGGGACAAACAAGGTAGTAATTGATTTCAAAGTTTAAAAACTATCAAAAAATATTCCTACACACTTCCCCAAATTATTGATGCCCTGGATTAGCTGGGAGGCGCCAAATATTTTTTGGCCAAGTACCTCACCTCAGGGTACTTGCAGATTGAAAGCCTCCAGAAGATCAGGAAAAGTGCACAATCATCACCGTTTGAGGGCTCTATAAGCTAATCTGTATGTTCAAGAATTGTTCAATGCACAAGCCACTTTCCAGTGGGAAATGGAATCATTTTTAGGTGGTCTCAAGCTCTCATGCGTTCTAATTTATTTTACCAACATCAATGTATTTTTTAAACCCTTTGTTCAAAACCCTGAGAACCTGAGGCAGTTCTCCATAGACGCCTAGATGTAAAACTAAAAACCAAAATAAAAATGGAAGTCCTAAAGAACCACTTTAAATATCTAGGCTTTATCATCAACCAAGACGGACTTAACCCTCAGCATAATTGATAGATGATATAAATAAGATGAAGGAACCCACAAACATGCACAATGTTCATATGGTTTTTAGGTATAGTGTTATAGATGGTTTATAGAGAGGTTTGCTTTTATTGCTAAGCTGTTGTTATATTTATTGAAAAAGGGGGTCAAGTATAAATGGCCACCAGAGTTCCATATAGCATTTGACCAGTTGCAAAACAAACAGAAAGAAACACCTATCTTACGCTACCCAGACTTTGAGAAACAATTAATGTACAAATGGATGCAATCAAAAGCCATCAGCGCTGTTCTTTGACAGGTGGGGGAGGACAACAGGAGCACCCATAGCATACTACGGCCAGACCTTTGATTGTCATGAGAGTAATTTCACAGTCCGGGAGAAGGAGTGTCTTATCATCATCCATGCATCAAGCATTTATGGCATATATATGGGGCTCACTTTAAGGTGGTTACTGATTAAAGTTCCAAAAATAGTTACAAAATTTAGTAAATGGAATGGAGATTAGCATTCTGGGCGCTAAAACTCCAAGCACATGATTATGAGATCGCTCAATGGGAGGGATCAGATCACCAGAATGCAATTGGGCTGTCATGACTACCCTAGTAGATACCTTAGTTTTTTATGGATGACATAAGGAGAGTGTCTATAACTCTCCTTTTCCCAGCGTGGCAGTGCTCAGTGCACAGGCCCAATGCCAGGGAACAAGCCGTTAGAATAAAGATCATTATTGCCTAGTAGAGTGTGCTGTAGCAATAATAACTTAAGCACAGAAATGCGATAAATAACCAGCCAAAAACGTCGCGGTGCACACAGAGAGAAGTGGTAAACGACCCCGGTTGGAGGGGACCTGGACAAACCAACAGTGAATGAGGTGATAATCTTATTGTGTTTAAAATGGAAAGTTCAAAGGAGCAAGAGACCTCCTTGAGGGGGTCTGCGCACAGGATCGTTCAAAATAACATAAAAAATGTTAAAACGAGGGAATTTTATTTGGGAAGATGACCAACAAGGAATGTTGGTTGAGGAAAACATATTTAAATTTAGATGGGGGAATACGGGGTGTGCTGCAGTGGGCCCAAGCACTGACCCACCAATAGGGCAACACTGTCATCCAAATTAGTTGAATAAGCTAAAACTGACTTCACTTGAGTGATCAATTGAAGTTGGATTTGACCTGAACGCATTATTTCGTAAATTGAATGTGTTTCAAATCCCCATTCCTTGACAAACCAAATCAAACCATCCGCGTCAATTCATAAGACCATACGTTTTAATGCCTGGACTGACATAAGGGGCTGGGCACTTGGCACCCCACTATTACTAACCTGGGCATATTTTGCCTGTACCCAGCGTTGGTCTAGGGTATGCTTCAGGTCAGGGAGGCCCTGTAATTTCACCTTCTGGGCCTCCTGGCGCCCAGCCTTATCCTTTGGGTCAGTCCCTACTATGATGTCATGGGACCATGAAAGATGATCTAGTTTGATAAAATGTAGAAAAAATTATACAGATAAACCAAAAGGGATACAGGTGTCATGAACTGACCCATGGACAATAATCTGATTGAAAAAGAGTTTTATATGAAATATATGATGATGGATCCAGGAATGTGATTTAAAATTATATAAGAGGATATATTAAAACGTTTGAACATGTTAGAGCTAATTATCATTGGGAGCCACAACAGTTTGATGTATAGTATGCTTTTTCTCATTGACACAAGTGTCAACTAGATTAGGCATCAATTACATGAACATCATACCAGCTAGTGAAGCCGGTTTGGGCTTGGCTTACCATTTAAATAGATGTGCTTGAGCCCCTCCCTGCCAACAGTCTGATTCTATATATTATTGTGGCAATTGACCATCTTACTAAATGTGTTGAGGCCAAGGTAATTAAAGATGTGGGATCATTGACCACAGCCAAATTATAAAGAGTTGTTAATTATTGGAATAGATTTCCCCAGATGATACCCACTGATAATGGGACTAACTTTACTGCCAATGTGATTCCTCAGCTGATGAGCTTATGGTTAATAGCAACTTTTTTAATCCCATATCACCCCAAAATTAAAGGAGACGCGGAGCAAGTGAGTGGGACTTTATGCAAATACTTAGGAAGTAGTAATGAACTTGGTATCCCAGTCGTTAATACATGTTAATCTACTATGCTTACATACAATATCAGCTGTCACAGTGAAAAGGAAAACCAACATTTTAATCTTTATATGGCTGTCAGCTAGCTCTGACCCCATTAATATTCAGTCCTACACACTTTTCCCAGCGCTAAACCATCTGAATATAGTGATAAATAATACCAATCTTCTATATATAGAAAATGATTGTTTATCTGTTTTTCTGTTTGTCTTCTAAGAGTTCTTATACCATTTATCCAATTGAAACGAAAATTTGGTGAGTTGATGTGCGCTTTCCCATGAAGGTTTCTAAATTTTTAAAGCCATTATTTCTATGATAAAATAGAAATGTTTATATTTAACAAGTGAAAATACTACATTTTTTAATGATAATTAGTATATTGTTATGACTGAGCAGTTTAATAATCTATTAATTTTGATAGTTATAGTTATGAAATCTTACAGTAATTGTAACCAATTCAGTCACTTGGTTTAACAACACAGATAAAATAGAGTTATTAATACTGTGTATTGTTTATTTGGTGCTTCAATAATATCATCGCATAAGTAGATATTGTAATTGTAACCAAGTTCTATCAAAAATTAGATAAATACATGGGTAACTTATATATAAAAGTTTAAGTAATGGTAATTATCTTATTGATTTATACCCCTTTAAACTAAAGAAAAATTGCAGAATTACAATATAAGCACAAAGGTTAGCACTTTAATAGTTTTTAGAATTTTGTATATATATTTACTAAATAACTGTTTTAGTTACCCCCAGAAATTACAGAATTACAATTTTACGTAAAGGTATGCTCTTTAGTAAATTTGGTTATTCATTAAAAAATTACTAATATGTTTAGTCTAATGACATATAAAGTAAAATTGTTGATTGTTTTGTTAGATATTTGATTCCAGCATGACATCTTTAAATTTTTAATTGTTATTTAGATTATTTTTAAGGTAATCTTTTTAGTGGCTTTATTTATACCTTACTTCCTTTATCCATTAATCTTTTTAGCACTAGTGGTTCCCAACCCAAAAGGGGAGCCGCCACAAATCTTTATTTTCAAATAAGCCAAACAAAGAAATTATTAGAAATAAAAATTTTCTAATATGGTACCTCAGCTAACAACCTAGGAAGCCATATCAGAAGGTTAGGAAGCTTAAGGAAACTTTTTTCCAGCACCCACTTTAGCTGGCAGACCATGGCGGACAGCATCAGGGTTGGAGCATCAGCAACATGGGGCATAAGGAGGTATAGTTGTGGGTTTTCTTTGTTTATGAGGCCAGTAGTGTCCATCGCCTCAACACATTGAGCAAGTTGATGCTCAGCAAAAGTGATGAGAGCTGGCACACATGTTAAAGACTTGATGCACTGGTGGGTTTCAGGATAAGCAGGGTTAAAACGAGAAGTTTTTGTCATATCAATGCAAGCGTGGCTCACACCAAAAGTGAGCTCCTCAATTTCATATTTAGCATCTTCATCAAATTCATGAGGGAAATTTAGGATAGGGATGCCCTCAACAAGGGGCTCCATCGCCACATGAAGTTGCTGGTGAAGTAGGGTGTTAGCAGGGGCAGCTGCAGGCTTAACAGCCATTCTATTAATATTCTTATAAATGGGAAAACCATTTTGAGGGCGAAAATGGTGGGGCTGGAATACAGGAGGATCCACAAAAATTCCTCTAAAGCAAAATCTGGCTTGACATGGTATGGCCATTCATCCTCACCAATCCATTTGAGGCTCTCAATTGGATTAAATTCAGCCAACACTGGGCCAGCCACCAAAAATGGGCAGTGGCAGGAGCTTATTGGCAATGTGCTGTTGACCACGGAAGCTCAGCTAAAACTGAGTCAGCCATCAACTCAGGATTCTATAATATGGTCAAATTGTTTGATTTTTTTTTAAAATTTTAAATTTTGATTGGCTGCCGCCTTGGAAGCAGTGCCAGAATCTGCTGAGGTTGGGGTGGGAGGATTGAGCCCTATTCAAAAAATTGAGCCAAATTGGCCACCAACCTGACACCGCAGGGAGTAGTGGTGGAAGCAGTGGAGGCAGAAGCCATAGGGCACTTGCTCTTTGAGTGATTAAGTTTAAAGAACAAAGGGCAAATTGTGCAGCCATTCTTGACGCATGACCAAAATGGGTGATCAGGGGCAGGACTGATCACTGTGTGAGGGGGAATCACAAGATGGGTGTCATGATGGAATGGGCAGATCATCACAAAGATGTGTGGCCCTGCCAAACAATCTGATCCATTTAGAACTATGAATTAGAACATGGATCTGTGCTGAAAATGGCAAAAATATTTTGTGAGCTCATGGCAGAGGCTTTTTGGGGAAAGGTGGGAGGGCAACCCAGTGAAATGGACCACCCAAGTGGCCTCATCTGGGAGCTGGGTGCAAATGGTAGGAAGAGGTTTTTTTTTAAAAATTAATGGTAGCTTAAATGGTGCCATTGCATCAGACTCATAATGGAAAAAGAGGTCAAAATTTTATTAAAAAAAGTGGAAATCAATGAAGCCTGTGGGTTTAAACACCGCCATCTCCATCTCAATGAAGGCTATGCTTGCATATGGGAAGAGATTCCCATATTTGACCCAAAGGCCAAAACGCAAATTTCTCCATGGAAGCATCAAAGGGCTCTGGAGCACTGCCTGGGAACTTGCAAGATGGTGAGATAAGTCCCAAGGGGGTACATAATGCCCAGTAGTGTTAGGGGGCTAGCAGATCCAGCCCAGGCGTGCATGGCGGCAGCTGTAAGATTCCAGATGGTGGTGCACCACCACCCCAAGCTTGGGCAGTTGGTGTCAATTGCATCGACATTGGTAAGCTTTTGCTCAATTGAGCAGTCATTTTTTGTATTTTTAAAATCAAAATTTGGCTTCAATTTAATTATCAAAATGAAAGAAAGATCTAAGTTCAGTTAGCTTTAGCTATAAATTTATATAAATTTATTGGAAGTTTGTATCCAGTAAACTCATCTGAGATTTGAAAGGTTCATCAGTATATTTACAAGGTAAGCTTTTTGATGGTTATACTTATTTTTCACTAGATATTTGATTCCAGTATGAACATCTGGAAATATCTGAAATGGTTGAAAATATCTATTAAAGTGAGGTTTGCTTCTTACTTGTTGATATTTTTTGTAATTTTATTGTTTTAATTCAGTATAATCTACCATAGATGTCTATGTTTACTAACATTATCAGGGTATGTTTTAATACCTGATTGCTCTGATATAAAGTATTAATTTTGCTTATGATTTCATAATCCTTATGAGCTATTTGTAAACATATTTTTAAGATAAGTTTTTTTCTTACCTAATGAAATTAGCAATTTTAAATTTTTTTTGATTTACACATAAATTATTGGAATTTAGATGTTTACTAAAATAAATAAGTTTTAATTCATTTGCTAGATCTAAAAAATAGTAAAATTATAAAGTTTGGTTTCACTATAATTTTTATCATCATGCACATTTGCTAATATCATGTATCAAAGTAATTTTTGAGCTTTTCTACTTGATCTATGATATATTTATGAATTTTAGTTTCATTGTTTATTTATTTTTAACGTAACATTCATATACCATTAATCTAATTGCAATAAAACCTAGATGAGTTGATGTATACATGCCTGGAATGGTTTCTGGGTTTAAAAACATTTATATAATATGAATTAGTTTTAAATGTAAAAAAGCGAATATTCTATACTTTTTTAATGGCAATCAGTATATTGTTACTGCTGAATAACTTAATATTCGTTTAATTTGATAGCTAGATAGTTTTGCCACGTGGTTAGTGATCATTTAGCTAATTATTAAGCTCAATGGCTTTAGTAAGCAACTAATGATTAGTTGATTTAATAAGTTAATTGGTTTTAATAAGTTGTTTGTTATTTTAGTTGTTTGATAGGTTAAATTTAGTTTACCAAGCAGTAGTTATTGGGTTGATTTTGGATAATTAATATTTTGGCTAAAAAGTTCAATGTTTTGTCTATATATAGATAGCTAAAACTGATATTTCAAGCAATAGTTAGGACAAAAACTATATAATAAGCAAGTGTAATTATCAAATCTGCTTAAAATTTAATGTGTATAAGTGCTTACTTTGGTTTTGTTTTGTCTAAGAAAGTTAAGTTCTGCATTTTTGAGTAATTTATCAATTATTTAAATTTTAGCAAACTTGAGGTTATGCTAGCTTGAATATTATTTGTTAATATTAAAAAACTACTTCTTTATTTTTTTATTGTGACTTTAAAAAACCTCTTAAGTTGTCTTCCATAATTCATAATTAATCTGTGACAAGTTAGGCTGAAATCTGTTTGGTAGCATATAACATGATATGTCACATAAGTATATGTTTTCTGAATTTTTAGATGTTTTGGTTAGCAGTTTGGTGATATTTGGTTGATCCATTAGGTCTAATTTTATTTACTGAGTGGTCAGTGCTTTTTTGTCAATTTGATAGATCCAATAGTTTTAGGTAAGTGGTTAGTGGTAAATTATTATATTAATATTTGTATTGGATTTGGCAAAGCGTTAGTTACATTTTGTTTGAATTGATAAAGCTTAATTTTATTTCATCAAAACTTTGGTGACATTTAGTTGTTTCTTACATCAATTGGTTTTAGCCAGGTTGTTGATGTGTTTTGGTTTAACCAATAGGTTCTTTGGCTTTGCCATGTGGTTTAAATAATTTGATTAATTAGTAGATTTATTGATTTTGGAAATTAGTTGGCAAATTTTATTTGATTGATAGGTTAAACTATATTGAGTAAGCAGTTGGTTATTGAATGGCTTTATATTTTTAATGGTAATGAGTAAGAAGATTTATGTTATCTATAACTAAAAAGCTAAGTTTATCAATTTAAGATATCTGGTTATATATAAATCAGCAACATTTGGCAACTCCGCTGATTAACTATAAAAATACAATTACAGGCCTAAAGCCCCACTGTGACTAGTCCAATATTGCAGTAATCAGTTGAAAATATTAAAAAACTCAGGTTACCCACTATCCCTATATGTGATAAATTAGCTTATTGTGTTACTCATAAAGCTGGAAGAGTAAATAAGCTATCTATCTTTTTGGAAAGTGCCATTTAAAATAATTTCTGGAACTGGAAACAATGTTTATACAAGTAATGAAATTCATAGGAATGGTTGATTAATAGGGTATGATAAGTTTATACAACCCTAACAAAACTGAGACACTAACCACTCTATGGATTGAAATTGGACATTGGACAATAATTATTGGTACAATAAATGATCCTTAAAAAACTATTCACTAAAGCCACCAAAGATAGCCAAGGAGGTGGAATTATTGAAAATGTTAACTAAATTTGAGATTGCATCCCAAGAACTTTTTTATTTATCTTAAGCTAAATACTACATCATATAATTTCTAGACTAGACCTATAAACACTAAAATTTGATAGCCTAAGTTCTGGGATAACCCATAGTTGCATTTATTGACCATTGAAGAGGGGAAACAACCAAATTATAACGATTCTGTGCTCTTGTAAATTATATACCAACTATTACTATCAATTTAATCATTGAGAGCCAATTCCAAGCTTGCAACACTGTTCCACACCCAAAGTCATAATAGATAATCAATCTACAATGATTTACATACTTGAGAAATATACTACAGCTAATAATAGCATTATAAATCTTAAGAGCTGAATCTGAGCATGCCATGCTGCACGCTCCCATAATTAATGCCAACTGAGCCAAGAAGTATAAAGGTGACTCCTAACAATACCATGTGATCTGAATTTGCATATTAACTTATTAAAAGCGTCAAAGTTTATAAAATAATTGATCTGACCTTTATGTCAACTGTTGATATTTTTTTCTATGTTCCCAGTCTGCTAGATTACCTGGTATTGCTAGGGGATAATTTCTCTAATGCAAGGTGAATTGTAAATTAGTTGACCCTGATTTTGGAGTAACTATGTTTGGGGGAGTTTAGGATATTCGCCTTGTCAGATCCATCAAAGATTGATCTGGACGAATGCTTAAGATCTTATTGGGCAGAGTTGCCAATGAAATAGGTTCATCTGATAGTGATAACTATCATATGTACCAATTGAGATCAGTCAGGCTTCATTACAGACTGATTAATGATGTAAGTAGTAATTTGCAAGGTGAGTTATGCCACCTGCAACTAGCAAATCTATCATTTGGTTTGTGACCTGCCTTAATGAGTAACAAGTCCTATTACCTAAGCAATCTCTAGCCAAGTATGGTTGGTTTTCTTGGATTGAGAGGAAAACGTTATAGACACGCTTTCTGACTCTTTCTGTTTTAGGTCTCAAGGATGTCCAACAACAGAATACTACCCAGAATGGGGAATACCTACGCTGCTGAGACGAGGATGGGTGATTCAATGGCGACATCTGCCTATTCATCGAAGAAGTGTCAACTGAGGGTTAGATGGCTGAATCCACACTATAAATTTCTATAATACACTTATAATAAAAACAGTTCTATAGCTCTATAATTTTAATCCAGTATATAGTTTAAGTAGTAAACTTAATCAGCATCCATTTATTTATATCTTTCACAGGGATATTATTGCTGTGTGCAATAATTACAGAATTTTTAAGGGAAAAGAGTAAGGATCTGAGCGGGGATCCAGAGATGAAGAGGAATCAGATTGGGGATTGCTGCCAACTGTGTGTTGAACCTGAGAAACTGTCACCAGAAAATCTCAGAGAAGACTGGGTTAGAATATGAGGGAATGATTTCATATTTTGAGACATCTCAAGTATTTTGAGCGAAAATACTGGCTGAGCGTTGGGATGAGATCTAAGTATTCCATTCAATAAAGGATATCAGTCATCATACTATCATCAACTGATTATATCAACAAACAATACAACGAGGACAAATGCACAATAATCAAAACTGTGCAAGTAATAAGTTTATAGGGGTTATTGGCTGATAATAACCAGACCCATAAATTTCAACAAAGTGGTGCTCACTAAAGGGTGTGTTTGAGTAGAAGAACTAAGAAGGATGTTATATAAAGACGAGTTAAGAAAACTATGGATGGAGTTAGCCACCATAATTCAGAACGCCTAAACTCAGCGGATCATCAAGAATTCGCAGCCTTGGAAGAATGAGTCATCAAGATGGAGGAAGGGATTGATAATGTCATGAGTTTTGGGAATGAGTTACTTAGGAATGTAACTTCACTAAAGAAGAAAGAAGGGGACTTAATTTGAGAGGTCTTATATCTGAAAATGGACCAGGAAGTGGATCGTGTTCCTTTGAGAAATTTCAGCACTGATATAGAGTGTAGATCAAGCAGGTCGAGGAGCCAAAAACTCGCAAATGCAATTGTGAGCCAATTTTGGCAAGCAATGCCAAAGAAAGAAGTCCTTGTACAATAATTGAGAAGTCAAATACCCCAAGAAACATGCCGCCCACTTTTGCTGCCATTTTTGAGATCACACCTTGAAGTCACCCTCCAAGTGAGCCAAGTGGTGTAAACCTGGAGAATTGGCTAGAGATAACTCAGAAGAATTTAAGGCAACGCTAAAATTGCTGACGTTCCATCAGGACAACACCCCAGCAATTTTCCAACTGTTTGATATGATCATGTATGGCTACGGTGATTGTCAAAAGGCGTTGATGGTCATGAATTGCTTAAAAACTAACTGTCATAACTTAGTGTTGCCCCACATGGAGGAGAACAGCTGGTCATATGTGGAGGCCAAGGCGGCCATCATGAATGGATGTGGGAGTCTGACATGCATGTCAAAGTGCAAAAAGGAGTTTATGGGCATCCAGTTCCATAAGGAAAAGTCTTTAGCAAGCTTTGCGGATCAGTTCTACCAGGAGTCACAAATCCTGGTTGGAGCGAAGGTACTGGATGACTTCAATGCTAGAATTTCATTACAAGCAGCCCTTCACCCTATCGCAATTTTCACCAAATGATGTCTTCCATGTTTGTGATGGAAATTACTACCTCTCAAATGGTAGATAATTTGAAAATCTTAGGAGCAACCTTTGATGCCCCAAACAGAAATCTCAAATCCGACCCAGTATGCAATTTAAATCCCACGAAGGTGAATGAAGGTGCTAAAGAAACAAACAACCAAACCGTGCTGGGGAATAAGCCCAAAGAATACAGACGGATGAATAATAAAAAAAAGTCTGCTACCAATGCGGATGAAAGGGAAATTTCGCTGTGCACTGCAAGAATCCAAAGGATCAAATCAACGTGGTCCAAACAAAAGAGTCTGCTGCCACCAAGGAGTCAGGAAAAAGGCCCACAGCCTAGATAGGGAACAGTTTAGAGTTGCAGAGAAGCCTGTTCCTCTCAATATCATGAGAAGAAAAATTGAATTAGTGATCTGTTCAAGGATGAAGATGTACAGGATCAACAGTATCAAGTGGTCAATCTGGACGTAAACGCAGTGACAAGATCTGGGGGTGGGGGAATCGACCTTAATATAATCAAGGAAATTGCCTGGCCATAAACCCAACAACTGGCGGACAAGATTTGAGCCACTGATAATCCTGATGTATTGTTTGAAGTCAGATTAGATGAGGCAAACTTGTCAATCCCCCTCAGCGCAATAAAGGAATTATTTCCTGATTTATAGGTGCAAATCATTACACCCTCGATTCAGCTAATAATGCCACTATACACTCAGTAAATAATATCTTACAATACTCCGAGTGTACACATATAGATATACAAGTGAATAGAGTGTGGTTGAGGGCGATTGTTGACAGTGAAGCACCCATAAACATTGTCTCAACCAATCTGGTGAAAAGGATGAAGATCTTGCCTGACTTGGAACACAAGAAGGAGTATGAGACAGCTGGTCTGAATTCACCATCTCATGTGGAGCATTTAGCACTTTTCCACTGCTATTTGGATCCTTGGTGGTATCTGCACCAGCAATAGTTTTGGCCAACCAAAACTATGACATTCTGATTGGGATGGAATTTCTATGAAAGTACAGAGTTAAATGTAACTTTGAGGATAATACGTTGACCATATTGGGTCAAACGTTACCATTGGTCTATCAGAAGGATGGAGAAGCTCCACTGAATAGGAGAAAAAACTTCATCAGCTTGATATACAATGACAGCATTGTCCCAAATTAATACTATTTAGTTGGTTGGAAGAGATAAGAAATGCTGAAAGAAATCCTAGAAAACCAAGGGAATTCCACTGAGGATCAAGAATGAGAAAACCATACCTATGGGATCACAGATGATAGTCAACATGGGGTTGAAATTGGAAATACCTGAGCTGCTGTATGGGGAAGTTGAAAGCCCCTGGAAGAAGTCCAGAGTAGAGCCTTGGGTGGCTCCTGGAATAAGAATGCTGGGCCATGGAGAAATGCGAGTTCTCCTGGCGACTTTAAGTGAAAAAACTGATGAAGATCAGGAAGAATCAGATCATTGCGTTCGTTCATCTAATCCTGATGGCCGAACTAAGGAGATTCCACGATTTTGGGACTCTTGATAAGATGGGATTACCAGCTGGGGTAACCGAAAATATCAACCTATTTCTTGATCAAGAGCATCTCGCTGATCTGACGGAAGGCCAGAAGAGGAAGTCCTCAAATTGTTTAAAAAGTATTGTGAAGTATTCGCCCAGGACAACCATGATTTGGGATGCGCAAGAGATGTGATCCACAAAGTTGATACATAAGAAAAATTTGCCAATCAGGATGAGACCAATTTGAAGGATAAAAGCGGCCAAAGTTGTAGTGGAAGATGAAATCAGCAACTAGTAAAGCATGGACTTCTAGTTCCATTGTCAAGCCCCTGGGCGAGTACAATTTTTATCATGAAGAAAAAGGATGGCTCCAATCGGTTGGTGATCAACTACCAAAAGCTGAATAATATTACAAAGAAGGAATTGTATCCCCTATCAGGATCAACGATGCGCTATATTAATTGGTAGAAGCGAAATATCTCTCTGCAAAGGATCTGATCTCATGATATTGGCAAATCGATTTTCCAAAAGAAGACCAAGAAAAATGTACGATTATTACTGCGCAGGGACTATGCCAACCAACTAGGATGCCCCAGAGTCTATGTAATGCACCTGCGACGTTCCAGAGGGCCATGGACGCTATACTAGCATTTTAAAGTTGTCATGCATCCTGGTGTACTTGGACAATATGATTGTGTTCAGTAGGACGTTTACTGACCATTTACACCACTTGAAAGAAGTATTCAAGAGACTGTTTGCAGCCAACCTGAAGATTAAGCTGAGGGAGTGTCACTTCTTCAAGAAAGCTTTGGAACATCTAGGTTTTGTATCAACTCTAGTGGATTGCAGCCGCAAGCCCAGAAAACTGAAGCCATAGATAGATGTCTGTTCTGAAGAGTTTCTGAGATATCCAATTGTTCCTTGGAAATGGTCAGATACTACAGAAGATTTATTTGGGACTTTGCCTGAATTGCAAGCCCTTTTTCCATCTGTTGAAGGATCTGAAGAAAGGATTTATATGAAATGAAGAAGCATAGGAATCTTTCGATGAGCTACGCCAGTACCTAATAGATTATATGATTTTAAAATATCAAAATTTCAATCAAGAGTTTACTATACAAACCAATGCTTCATTGATGGCAATCGGCGCCATATTAAGCCAAGTAGATGAACTTGGGGACGAACATCCAGTGGCGTATGTGAGCCAGACACTCTCAGCTACTGAGAGGAACTACACTGTAACTGAGCATAAATGCCTTATGGTCATTTACACCTGTAAGCAGTTTTTGGGTGTACATCCATGGAGCGCACTTTAAAGTGGTGACAGACCACTCCTCATTGCGTTGGCTCCACAATTTGAGAGAACCAGAAGATTGACTGGCCATATGGGCACTTAAGCTACAGACTTATGATTATGAGATTATTCACCAAACGGGGGGCTTCTCACCAGAATGTGGATGGCTTATCATGGTTACCCATGGTCCAGATGATATAACAGCAGGCGGATGAGTTATTCCAGAGAATGGTTGACAGAGAAATCAGGAATGAGCCCTGAGAAATCCAAGGTGTGCTTCAAAAAGTGATGGAAAACACCAAAAACATGGATGTACAAGAGTTTAAGACAATTAATGGGAAGCGGTTATTATTCCTGAAGCCGTCAAAAAGAGCAGCTATCATTAAAGCCACTTATAAGGTTGTTGGTCATGGAGGCCTGAGAAAGATACCCAATCATATTTGCCAGTAATACTACTGGGAGTCAATCAACTATGAAATCGCTAACTATTTAGCTTGTTGTGTGGAGTGCCAGCTGCACAAGACACATAAGAATCTAACTGGATACTGACTGGTCTGCCCTGTATTTGCCTGGCATACAGTGTCCATCAATGTGATGGGACCACTGACGATGAGCACAGGGGGAGTCAAGTACATAATAGTTGCTATCGACCATCTGATGAGATGGGTTGAGATGAAGGCCCTGGCAAAAGTAGATGCTACCAGCACTGCAAAGTAGATCCTGAATCTAGTAGTATACCAACTTGGATGCCCGCAGGTCCTGCCTAGCAATAATGGGACAAACTTCACATCTCATGTGATCCCACGGTAGAATGATATAATGGGGATCTGAGGAGTCATGTCTGTACCCCTACCATCTGGAGATGAACGGACTGGTATAATGAGTGAATGGAACGCTGGCTGAGATGCTGAGGAATCTGGTCTCAGGAAGAACTTCTGAATGTGGAATGTACCTGGGTTTAGTGACATTCGCCTTCAATATCAGTCATCATACAGCAGTAGAAAAATGCCATTTTAGTTGTTCTACGGGAGCAAGGCTGTGTTGCCACCGATTTTATATATTTGTGGTTGGAACCAACATCAAGGATGAGTACCAAACAATACTTGAAGCGACTGACAATTACCCTGATCAAGATGCAAACGCAAGCATTTGATACTACATTGAAGAAAAGGATATGAGCAAAATTGACGGATGATAAGAACCAACCAGCATTAACAGAATATCAAATAGGCAAAAGAGTTGCCTATTGTGATATGCATGGTTTTGGGAGATGAAAGAAAACTGGATGTGTTGTGGTCAGTTCCATTTGAGATTATTGGCAAGATGGTGACTGTTGCCTACTCCATCAAGAATCTCTTATATGGAAGAGTTGTAAATTGAGTCCATGTTAAGTATATGAAGCAATGGATTGATAAAAAAAATAAAAAGAGACTTCACAAAGAACCAATGAACCATTAAGTTGGTCATGTTATGATGCTTAGGTCAAGTTTAGAAAAAAAAACCTCTTAACTAATCTAGATAGTTGTGTCCAAAAAAAGGACCTCAGAACCATAGAAAACTGGTAGGATCAAGAATACCTATGACCCACTTTGGGGGAAAAATAAAAAAAGACGGACCACTGAACTGAAACAAGGTCAAGTCCCATGGAAAAAAAAGAAAAAAATAACTAGATTGATAATAGATATATGAAAAAAATAAAAAAGAATTTAAACTGCATAGAAAAAACCAATATATTTTTATAACTTATATTTTTATTGATTATCCTTGATATGGGGATGATTCAGCCTATGTCACTATTGGGGGAGGGAGGATGGATTTCTGCAGAAATGAATAACCAATTGAAATCTATGTGAGATCAGACGTTAGCGAGGGATAGACCTACATGAAACCAAATTCTTTGAGTGGACGCAGATTCCTGCAAGAAAGCGACTAGGGGAAGGGAAATTGAGATGTTGGAAGAAGCCAATCACGAAGCCCCAGAGTGGGGAGGGAATCAACAGTATAGAAAGAGGCAGTCAGCAAATAACCCTGAGTAATACCAATATGGTACCAGAGCCAGAAGATTAGTCTTGAGTGCCTGCCAACGGTCTTTGTCAAGAACACCATACATATGGGCCAGCAGAAAACAAGGGATACTGGATGGGGGTTGCTGAATCATACCCCCTATCAAGGCCATCAGTGGAAAATAACGATGGGAAGCGCTGGAAACAGTATAGTTGTGCAAGGAGCAATTGGCATCCTGCAAGTGATTCTATGAGCTTCTCAGAAGCTGAAGCAGAAGGAGTGATGAAACCCAGGAGAGGCTGGAAGCTTTATGGCCCAACATCAAAGAACTTGGCCAGTAAAGAGAAGAGCATAAGCAGTGATATCCCATTCAAGGATATTCTCAAGGAAGGAAGGATTCAGTGCTAGAAATAAAGACTTGGTGACTTGGGCCCTCAATTTTTGCATAGGGGAGTTCAAAATGAATACTGTTTCCAATAGTGAGCTCAGTAGCCAAGACAGCGGGTTTGTAGTATTGTCCAAGTTGGAATAGGAACTCATGAAGTAAGTCTGACACAGCAAGAAAGGAGTGATCAAGAGTGAAGGGCATATATAAGTAGCATCCACGATGATGCTCAGCGCATTTGCAAAAAAAGCTAAATCCAGGAGAGTTTTGAAATCCAACTCTGGAATCAATGATAGAGGAAGTTTTGGCCCCAAGTCATTCAAAATGATCTCTAGCCTGGTTTCCAAAGGGTTGGTTATCGTTTCTGGTAGCTCCATGGAAGGGCTAGCTGCTGGTGCCAGACTAGGCATATGAGTCCTGGAAGGACCATAAAAGAGGTTCCATCGAGCATCCTGACTCATCTTCTGGAAGAGCCAAAGATCTTGATCAGACAAGCTGTCAAATAGCTGTTGGTACCATGACTCAGAATTTGACATATGGGCTGGATAGGGGAATGTCAGACTTATATTGAAGTCAACTTATGCACTCTACAATCCATTAAGCTCCAATGAGGAGAAGTTAATCTCAAATTAATGGGATAAGCTCTCCTAGAAGAATTAAGAATGATATGAGCTAAGAGGTTATAAGAGAAAAATACAAGGGCGAACATAAATAACAATCTTAATTGGGCCATGGAAAAAACAATGGTGGCAAGAGTCTCCTGTCTAGGATAAGGAGAAAATCATGTAATTGAGGACGCTAAACCTGAATCCTGAATATGACAGCGGGTCATATGCCATGATGGGGGAAAACCGGAGCTTGAGACTAATATAGTCACAAATAAATCAATTATCCTGGCATGAAAGTAGGTCATTGGGACAATGCTCTGAGTAGGCAGTAGCAAGGAAGAAGAGGAAGAGAGCTGCATGCCAAAGGTTGTCCCAAGCAGAGTTGAGTATTAACAATTTTACTCCACTTGAGCAAATGAAGTATTTAACTGAGTGTCCAAAGTGGTGTTCTCCTACCCCGGTCCTTTTCTCGCTGGAAATCTAAGCAAGAGGGGGGAAAGTGTTGGTATTTTTGCCCATATTCCCAGCCTGCTATATTACCTGGTATTTCTAGGGAAAAATTTCCCAAGGCGAAGAAAATGGAAATTGGTTGGCCCAAGTTTCAGAGTAACTACGTTTGGGAGATTTTAGGATATTCTCCTGGTCATATCCAGTGGGGATTGATCTGGACAAATGCTTAAGATATCATCAGGCGGAGTTGCCAATGAAATAGGGGCATCTGATAGTGATTAACTATCAGGTGTACTGATTGGGATTGGTCAGGTTTCATCACTGACTGATTGGGAATGTAAGTAGTAAGTTGTGAGGCAAGTGATGCCGCCTGCAACTAGTTAATTGACTAGTTGGTTTATGACCTGCCTTAATGGGTAGCAAGTCCTATTCCTAAGCAGGTCGCTAGCCAAATATGGTTGTTTTGCTTGATTGAGAGGAAAACGTTAGGGACACGTTTTCTGACTCTTTCTGTTTTAGGTCTCAAGGATTTCCAATGACAGAATCCTAGCCAGGATGGGGAAGGCCATCGCTGCTGAGACAAGGATGGGTAATTCAATGGCAATGGCTGCCATTTTATCGAAGAGGTGTCAACTGAGGGTAAGATGGCTGAATTCCCACATAATAAATTCCCTAGAATACACTTATAATAAAAACAGTTCTATAGTTATATAGTTTTCATCTGGTATGTTGTTTTAAGTAGTAAACTTTACCAGCATCCATTTTTTTCTATTCTTTCTCAGGGATATTATTGCTGTGTGCAATAATTAAGAGACTATTTAAGGAAAAAGTAAGGATCTGAGCAGGGATCCAGAGAAGAAGAGGAATCAAACTGGGGATTGCTGCCAACTATGTGTTGAACTTGAGAAACTGTCGCCAGGGAATCTCAGAGAAAATTGGGTTAGACAGTACAAGGAAATGAATCCCTATTTTGAGTCATCTCAAGTACTTTGAGCAGAAATACTGGCTGAGTGTTAGGATGAGATCTAATAACTCCATTCATATCTGGATAATAATCGTCATACTATTATCAACCAGTTATATCAACAAGCAATACAATGTGGATGAATTGCACAAGAATTGAACCTGTGCAAGTAATAAGTTTATAGGGGTTATTGGCCGATAATAGCCAGACCTTAAATTTTTACTTCAATAAATAAGTCAAAACAATGGATAATCGACTTAAAAAAAGTATCACTGCTCAAGCCAAACCTGAGATTGATATAATTGTCAATCTACTTAGATTGTCAACAAAACCTATTTTAGAAAACTGAGACGCCCTCAACTAATGCTAGATTAATTAAAAAGTTGAATGTCAACTTAATATTGAGATTAGTAAATTCAAGACTGGATAAGGACTAACTAGAATTAGGTATTGACAGGTTGAATTCAAAGGATTAAAAAATATTATTAGTTTGTTAAATCATAGATATCACCATAAAGTGAAAACAAAGAAATTTACTGTTTAGTTTGGTTCAGATTTATTATTTAATTTTGCTTTGGTTTTAGTTTGAAGAAGCTTTACTGGAGCTCAATAGGTAAAAGGTCGGCTCATGTAAGACAAAGGAGCTAATAGAAGTATCTACCTATGTAATTAACAAAACTATTCAAATTCCATTTGCCAGACGCCTGAGGTTTGGTGGAATAAATCAACGCCAAATATGGTCCAACAGCCGAGTTGGACCACTGAGGCAAGCTATTAGGGTTGGATAATACAACCCATCTTTACATCAGAAGTTTAGGAAAATCTCAACCAAATGAAAAAGAGAAACAGGAAGTAAGGATGCAAACCCCTGGATTAGCCTTATATTTTATTTAATATAAAAAGGTGAGGGAGATGATTCCTGGAATTCCACTGGCTTTGTAAGCATAACAAGAAAAAGGAAGAGCAACCAGAGATGGTTTATGCCCTAGAAGAACTTGTTTTGTTCATGCAACAAAACCTTGTCACGCCCAAAATTACAGGTAAGGCATGAGCTGAGAAGACCAAAAGGATCAAAATTAAGAAGTGAGGTTTGGAATGCGCAGCTCGACCTTTTAAGGTCTGCCTTTAAGGAGCCATCCCTGGCCATACTTTAGGCTCTCTTGAGCCTAAAAATGGCTCATGGAGGGAACAACCCTGTTGCAGAGCCAACCTCAGTGAAAATCCCACCAGTCATTTTGATTTGGGATTTAGAATACAAATTCCAAGTCAAAATGAGATGAACAGTTTTTAACCACTTTGTCACACCGTGAACAGGACTACCTGCTACTCATGTCTCCAAACGTAAGAGCATAAATTTTTTAATTTAAATTTAACTTGTTCAACTATGATTATCACAGTCAGTTAATGAGGTGAATATACGAAGTTAAAGCTTATACATCATTAGGCCTAAATATCGGTTGAATAGTACCTCAGCTTGTGCATTCTTGCTAATATCATTGGCCAGTGGAGAAATATCTGAGAGATTTATAAAAAAGTTTGATAGGTCATAAGCTAGGCGTTATTATGGTAAATTGCTTAGTGCTTGAGATATAAGGTATTAGTGATTTTGGGCATTAGGACTGATCAAACATGGATGGATAGATTATATTAACTTTTATGCTTTAACCCTGATTAAATATCAAGTAGTTAGTATAAACCAATGTCAATAATGATAGTAAAGTTTGACAAAAAATAATATTTGTAATTTAAAGTCAAGGCTTCACCTAAATTAAGGCAAAGTCTGACACTAAGCAGCACCTTTTAATGGCAGACTAAATTATAGTATCCTAGTTGGGGCAGAAAGAAAACAACTAAGGCTTAAGGCATTTCCATAAAAGATGTGATATACGGTGTTGGACAATTAATTTCTGATACTATGAGATAGTGTTTTAAAGATAAATGAGGCTAATATTACCTAAAAAACCTTCTTTAATTCTCAGCGGAATTCTTCAACTGAGGGAATCCTTATATTCACTCTCCTCAGCCAAATAGCACTACTTTTGGTATCAGGTTGCGCCAAACTACAGAAGAACCAGACAAGTCCTGAGTTCCTTCCATAAGATTGGTTTAAATATATAGGCATTTTGCCTCACGGTTCAACTTACCTGCAACTGACCCACTATCTGCTCTCACATTGAATTGAGGCGAATCTTGAAAGATCCAATAAGTAAAAGGCTCATATCTCCTAATTAGGCGGCTCAAAACGTATAAAGAATTCTCCGCCACTGTCACTTTGAGCCTCAACTTTCTTCATATACTAAGCAGAGATAATTAAAGTTTACCTTTTTAAACCAAGGATATCACTAATAAAGTTATATATATATAACCAAATCCTTTTTAGTGCTAAATTTAATATTTTTATTAAAGTGGTAGAAAGGTTTCCCTGACTTTTTTCAAAAAGAAGCTGAGAGTCAAAACCTCAGTCACTGATAAATTGTTAAAAACATGGGATAAAAAGCACCTACGTGCACAAAAAGTGTCCATATTCCAACAAGTGGCGCTCACTACAGGGGCCCTGTACACACCAAAACATTACATAAAAATGGAGCCTGTTGGGGAGATAAACCTCACAACCTTCTCAATACATCTGAGCTAGGCTAGTTGCATTAGATCAACAGATAGCTTGTGTTTTCTTGACTAAAAAGCTTGAGCAGCACCCCTCTCAAGGCCCTCATGTGGCCACTCCCATAATATATAAAATTCCTTTTAGAGACAATTTTACCCCAAGGGGAGTGTAGCATTGTCTTCTTGATTTTTGTTTATGAAGCTGTAATGGAAAGAACAATTAACCATCAGAAGATCAAGTTTATCCTTCCCTGCCTGAGTCAGGTGGCTCAGGAAATAATGGTAACAAACTTGGCCACCTTCAGCACCTGGTCAGAGGTTAAGCAAGCCCTCATTGATGAATTTTCCTACCTGCAAAGTTTGCAAAGAAACAAACAGGCCTTTATGGGCCTTAGCCTGTAAAAGGGAGAATCGATTGCCTCTTTTGTTGAGCAGTTTTATTTTGAAGCCCATCCTTTATTGCTTGGAAAGATATTCCCTCTAGACGATGCTATTGATATAACTTGGCTGGACTAGCGCCCCATACCTCATTGGCGCTTCATATCTCCTCATTCAAAAGTTCTTCCCTAAAGTGTATGAGATATCAAGAAGGCTTTGCTAGAAGTGACTGACATTTATGAAATTGACCCTATGCAAGGAGCTCTGAGGCTATAAACTACTCTAACCTATCTAGCCTCTTCTATGGATGTCTCCCTCCTGAAGCCTGCTCCCATGGAGCTGCAGCAACGAGTTGCTCCTTCACCACGTGAGGATAGCCAAAGGATACTGGCAGTGATGGGGCAGTGCTCTTCTCCATATTCAGCTCCCAAAAGTATGTTGGCAAAGGCAGTCATCTCTTTTACCTGCTCTCCTCTTTCTCCAGAGCAGCTTTTCCAAGTGGCTTAATTGTCTCGTTTCTCCAAGAAGCAATCTATATCTCCCTCGACCTCTCCTTTGGCCATATCAAGTCCAAAACCTGTAGCCAGGAGCAGCCCAAACCTGCTACTTCAAATGCTAAATGAAGAGACTTGACAATTTCAGCGCCTCCTCAAAAATGTTAATAGGGTAGATGAGCGGCTGTAAGGCCTCTCCTGAAGCAAGGGAAATCCTGAAGTTACCTCATGTCTGATGGACTTACTGATGTGCATTGATAACCCTCCAGTGGAAAATCTGAAGGTGGTTGTTAAGATGTAGGTTTTTATGTTTTAGGAGACCCACATGAAGTTAAGGTATCTGACAGGAAGAACTCTAAGAGAGTTGATATGGCTAGGATACCCCCAGAACTTATCTCCGTCAAGTGCTGACAAGTTTGGAGGTTAATACTACTTCCAGCGACGCTAAACAACTCATTTCAAGCTGATCCAATTCACCCAGTGTGTTCATACCCATCAGTCTAAACACGATAAATACACTGAAACTGCCAAAAGGCTTGATTCTACTCTCCATCTAAACGACGTCCTTACTCTTTCCCCAGCCTGGGTGGAACCTTAACCAGAGTTGAAGTTGTTGTCAATGATGTACAAGTCATTTCTATCCGTGACACCAGATCCCCACCTGAACGTTGTGTCATAAAAACTTATAAAAAATTAATCTAGCCTCTGAACTTGACTAAACCCAAGAGTTTGGCACTACAGGTCTAACCAGCACTCGCGCTATGGGGCTTATTCCTATTTGCCCATTATATTTGAGAAATCTCCTTCTATTTGTCCCAGCTGTGGCTTTGCCAACAATACCTATGATTTGCTCATTGGTACACAGTTTATGCTTGAATATGACGGGATCAACAACCTGAAACTGGGCTGTCTCTCCCTGCTTAAAGTTAAGTTTCCCCATGATCCTGGCCAACAATGAGCTTTATAATAGGAATACGCTTGCACCGTTGAGTACTTCTCCTCCGCCTTATCCTTAGACTACATGACAGTGGGGCGGAATATAAAAAAGTTGCCTGAATTAGTGGACGCCCCAGAGGGTATTCCTTCCTATGCTTCTGAAGAGGTAGTAATCAGGGCGGTTGAACAAAAAGTAATTGACACTAAGATTACCCTGAAAAAGTTACACAACTTTCTATTGCACTATCCAGCGTTTATGGTGTTTGTCCTCTAGAGCCCAAAGTATTGCCAGGCGTGCTAGACCCAGCATATCAGCAACCTCTAAATCTCTTTTGGAAATCACATCCCTAAGGACATGGTTGTAGTAAAGCATCAGGAGATTGGAAGAGGCCTGCTAATTCCCAACGAGGACATCAAGCAAGTACAATGTATCAGGTCTATGGCGGATATGGCTTACCCACTGGCTAATAGTTATGTTCTCCGTCTAAGGTTCATACTTCTGAGGAACTAACCCCGCTGGGCTTGACAAAGTCTACACTCTACTAGAGTCCTATAGTGACATTTTCTCTAGATACCAACTATGGGCACTCGAAGGGTTGGACTCATAATAATGATGGTGTGGATGCTCATCCCATCTGATCCAAACCCTACCGCAAATCAAAAGTTGGGGAGCTACAGATGTAGACGGAGCTCAACATTTGCTGGACTCTGGGTTGTTGCTGCTGTCCAATAACCTTTGGTCGTCCCCTCTTCTACTGATAAAGAAGAAAAATGGAGGTCATTAGGTAGTTATGGACTACACAAACTGAACAACCTCACAGAGAAGGATAGCTATTCTATCCCCCATATTGATGACGCTCTGGATCAACTCTCTGAATCCAAGCTTTTTCCGTTATGGATTTAACTAGTGGTAATGGCAAACGGACCTTTCTCCCAAGGCCAGGAGCAATGCGTTCTTATCTGCAGCGAGGCTCTGCTTCAACCCACTTGGCTACCTCAGGTCTTGCAACGCGCCTGAAACTTTTAGCGGTGGTGGATCATATTCTCCTGGGCCTTAAACTGAGTTGTGTGATTGTTAATCTTGATGATATCACAGATTCTCCAAGACTTTCAACGAGCATCTTGTGAATCTAAAGGAAGTGTTTCAACGCTTACGGGCATCTAACATCAAACTGAAGCCCACCAAAGTACTTTTTTTCAAAAAATCTGGATCTTCTTGATCACGCTATCTCTCAAGATGGGATTTAACCTCTATAAGATAAGGTTCGAGCTATATCCAAAATTCCAGTGCCCAAAACTCTTTGTGACATTAGGTATTCTTGGTTATGATGGGATATTAACATCAACTCATCCCCAAACTCGCCCAGCTCAGAGAGCCTCTGGTCCGCCTCTTAGCTAGGAACACTCCATTCTATTGGCGTACTGAACAAAAAGCTTTGTTTGAGACCCTGAATAATTTATTATAACAAAGGCCGATCCTCTGCTACCATGACTATGGCAAGCCCTTCATGCAGTTCACTGATGCTTCTAATTACGCTGTTGAAGCTATCTGGCTCAAATGGACGAACATGGGGTCAATCATCACGTGTCCTACTTCAGCAAGATCCTCTCAAAAGCTTGACATAGCTACAGCGTCACTGAGAAGGGGTGCCTTGATGTCTTGCTCACTGTTATATACTATCGCCCTTTTTTATATGGAACTTCATCAAAGTAGTTACCAACCACGCCTCCTTGAAGTGGTTGCAAAGTATGAATGATCCCACTGTAAGGTTGTCTCTCTGGGCTTTTTAGCTCCAGCATTATGATATGACAATTGAGCATCAGGTGGAAACTCACCACATGAACGTTGATGGGTTGACGCGGCTGCTTGTACTTCACTTAGACAATAGTGAAGCTTAGAGGTTACGTGACCTTCTAATGACTCCTGATGCGTGGGCTGATAGGATGTACCCGTACAAAAGATGCTAGCTTGGCACTCATGCAACACCAATGTGGAGAGCATGAAGCTATATAAAAAAGTAGGTGCAAACTGGTTGCCCTATCTCTGGCCATAAGAGCGAGTGATTGTCATCTTGGAGTCTCATTCTATACTTGGGAATAGCGGGGTACAAAAGACTTAGAGTAGGTTAAATAGCGCTAATACTTGGAGGCGTCACGGAGACAAAAACTGAAGTCCTGTTTGTCTTTCCAACCTTAAAGAGCAATCCATCTTCAGGACCCTTTATCAGTACCAGCCCACTGCGCCTCAACAACCTTCCACACCATAAGTTTAGACGTGGTTGGTCATCAAACCCAGATTACTGGGGGAAAAAGATATATCTTGCTAGGCATAGTTCACTTTACCAAATGGGTTGAAGCTGTGGCTCTTCCTGCTCGAACTGCAAAGCTCACAACCACTTTCTTACATCAGTATATTTTCGCTTTTCTTGGTTGACCTAAGGTCCTTCTCTGTTAAAATGGAAAAAACACCTTCAAAGTGGTGAAGAACTTTGCTACCTTCATGAGAGCGCAACAGCTCTTCTTGGCACCCTACAACCCATCTAGCAATGATACCATGGAAAAAGCCAATGGAACCCTAGTATCTATATTACGAAAAATGGCCACATCAGACTCTCTTCACTGGGACCTATACTTACCCAGTGCCCTGATGGTCTACCGTATCAGTTACCACCCTATCCAAAAAATGACTCTTTCTTCACGCTGTATGGCCAAGAACCTGTGGTTTCACAACTCTTAGCCAAAGATACCTTCTCTTCTAATACTGACCTTTAGAAGCCATGAAGAAGTTAGCCCAGAACATCAAAAAGTTAAAATCAGATGATCTGACTAATTTGGCAAAAACTGTCAACAAAGATGGGCAAACAGCTAATGAGCTCTGACCTCCTCTTCTCTCCTTCTAAGTATCCGACTTGATGCTGTATTATCACAATCATATTACTCCTAGAAGTGAGAATCTCAAGTCTATATGGAAGGAACTTCATGATACTTTTAAGCGAGGGGATGAGTACTCTATCATATCCCTTGTTACCGGAGTTACTGTCAACTGAGTCCATGGCTAGTTATTGCGCCCTTATTCTCCCCCTAACACTTTGAAGGGGGTAATGTCGAAAAATTACATTTCTGATAATTTGAGATAGTTTTTTTAAAGGCAAATGAGGTTATAATTACCCAAAAAACCTTCATCAATTCACAGTGGAATCCCTCAAATTGAGGGAATTCTTACATTACCCTCCTTAGCCAGATTGCAATATTGTTGATAGTCATGTTGCGCCAAACTGCAGCACAATCAGACTTGTTATTCTGAGGTTCTGCCATCTGATTGGAACGAATATATAAGCATCCTTGCCCCATGGGTTCATCTTACCTGCTATCAACCCACCATCTGCTCTCATGTTGTAGTGAGGTGAATCATAAATGAACTGGTAGGTCAAAAGCTCAAATCCCTGATTAGGCGCCTCTCAGCCTATAATGAATGTCTCACCCCTCTCACTTTAAGCTAAACCTGCTTTAGATGCTAAGCAGTGAGAGATTAAGAGTGTTTGCCTTTTGACCCTGACGATATCACTAATAAAATTATATATAAAAACAACCTTTTAGTGCTAGATTTAAACCTTTTATTTAAGTGACACAAAGTCTTTAATGACCTTTGTATTTAGCAGCTGAGAGTATTGATACTTCAGTCACTGTTAAATTGTTGAAATCAAGGGGCTAAAAAGCACCTGCAAGCATAAAATTGCCCAGATTCCAACATGCTAGATGTAGCTTAATTACTGGAGGATGGCCATAATAAATATAGGACCCTATTACCAATGATTTATTGCTGCATATTGAAATTTAGAATAGTACGCTAAATTAAATTAGGAGGCGAGTTGGTGATTGAGTCCACAGCATCAGTAGCTGAATATTCTAGGGAAAATGAAATGCGTCAGTTGGGATTTAGGAAAATGGATTAATAATAGATTGTTTTAGGCACTACATATAAAAGCTGGGGTCATGGGGCAAGCTAATTACTATTCTTATTGACTCTGCTATCTACTACTAGTTAAATTGGATTATGAGAAAATTAAATCATAATAACTAATTGCTGGTCTAATTGATTACAACATTGAATGTACTCTTTTACCTAGGTAACTTTAAGGTGTTCAGAAAAACTTAAAGAAACATCTGGCACACCTGAACATCTTTTACACATGAGATAGAACAATTTCAAATAAAAAGTAATTATGTTCATTATGAATTGTCTGTTATATTTCTTTAGCCATGAAATAAACTAGAAAGGTTCCAGTCCTCAACAATGAAAAAGTAGAAGCCATTACTAGGATTTACTAGTAAGTTCATGAGAGATAATTAAAGCGTTTTGGGAATGGTAGACAGTATGGCCAATTTGTGCTAAACCTTCTTAGACATTGCCTAGCCACATATACACCTGCTTAACAAAGGAGTAATGTTCTTTTAAAAAACAATAACAGGATAATGCATTCAACCAACTCAATAAGAAATTTCTGGAAGCCCCAATCTGTTATCCCCAGACATCTTGAAAACCTTATACGCTTACCCTAAGGCCAAAAATGTTGTTATATGTGCCATTTTATCTCAGTTAGTGTAAGATGGGGTAGATCACCTTATATAATTTATCATTAATACGTTTACAAAAGCTAGATGCAATTATATTTTTCAGAGAGTGAGTGCTTATCTTTAGTCAGAGCAATACACCACTTTAAACTTTATATTTGCGGCTTACACTTCAATAATTAGCATGGATCACGTCTTCTTCTGAAGGTTAACCAATAAGAAGTACCTAGATGGAAGACTTACAATTCGGGGAGTTCATCTAAAAGGTTATTACTTTGAGATCATGCACCAGTATGGATAGTAGCTCCTTTACTCAGATGGCTTAAAACAAATACACATTTTCTTTTTAAAATCACCCAAAAGCAATAGAATCTATGGACTAATCTTAATACCAGAGGATACATAATAAGAAGATCAATCAGAAAAAAGAATTTTAAAGAGTTGTCAAGAGCAATGAGGCTCAGAGAAGGACAGCTATAGAAGCTAATAACGAGAAATGGTGCCATATATAAAGTCAAGCAAACAATTGATGATAGCCATGGAAGGATACCGTCTGTAGGCCATAAAAGGCTACAGAGACCTATTATCATAGAAAAGGAGATATTCTAATTGGAGCATTTTAATTGACACTAGTAAAGCTCTGGAGCTCTATGTTGAAAGCACCCAATATTATTCACAACCAAAGAAAATCAAATTTCAACCTGTACCTCCAAGAGCTCCTTTTTAGAATCACTCCTTCGACATTATAAAAGAATTACCAGTAGTTATTCATTAATAATATGTTCATGATTGTGGCATTAAATCACATTAAGTGGGTTGAAGCACTTTCATTTAATGACTTTACTTCCCCAGTTACTGCAAAATGCTTATTAACCATGTTATCACTTGCCATGGATTCCCACACTTATAATTTTGTTTTTTAGTGAACAAAATTTTATTTATGATGTTGCGAGACAATTTATGGATTTATTGGGAGTCAAGTAGAAGTTTACCACGCCATATGCACCCTCAATTTATAAATCAATGAAATACTAATGGGACTAGTACTAAAAAAGAAATACTAATGGGACTCTCACATCAATCTTAAAAAACAGTTACCCATGGTTTAATATGATATACCTTGTTGTCATAAGCCCAGTTCAGTTACTGGTTGAACTATCATAGGACTATTGTCAAGTCGCCATTCAAAGCAATATACAGAAGAGAAACTACGCTATTAAGCTCATAGCCATAGTAATGAATGCAGATAGGAAGAATTTCCTACCCAAAAAGATATCAAGGCAAGTTGGCTGAGGAGTTAGTCAAGATTTAGCTTAATGTCAGCGGCGACATTATAAAGCTGCTTAAGTAGAGCACTAAAGAGATTGGCAGAAGATCTAATTGTATTTGAAATGGATATAAAGTTATGGACTACCATATTCATGGATGACAACCCAAAGAAGTTACAATCCGTCTGGACAGGACTTGTAGCTTTTATTATGAGAAGAGGAACCAAGTACTCTATCAAGGTAATACAACCCATAGTACATATAATTGAGATCATACAGGTATTTAAATTAATTCCTAGGTTTCATCTTGGAAAAAGTAGTGTTTATAAAAGCTCACTGTAGATATTAATCCTCACCCCCTAAACAACCCTACTGAAAACCAGCTCTTATTGTTACAAATGTGGTACTGATCCGTTAGTCATTCAGGATAACAACAGAGTCCAAGCTAAAAAAACTAGTGAAAAATTCACAATTTTGTAATTCTAAGTCGCTTGTTAAATGATTTAAATAGTATAGGATTGCTGAATACAGAGGCCCTTTTATACCTCACGTTCTTCAAAATAATTTACTAGATGGCAGAAATAACATCAGAGGAAGCTCTTGTTTAAATACCTTGCAGAATGATAATGCGCCTGACGTTGAAAATTACAACGAGAGGAGCCCCTTTTATACGTTTGGCTTTCTTAACTAATTATGCCAAATTAATAAATTACTCCATTCGATAAGATTTTCATCAATCAAGCAACTTAATTAATGAGTGAGTTACCAATATGGTCGATCAAATAAATGCACTCAGCAATAGTGGCACAGAACATGTCATATAGAAGGATGTAAGAGCCTCATAATCCACATGATCCAAGTAAGACCCAAAACAGTCAAATTATAGATAATATACAGGAGTTCCACAGTATAGCTTAAAGAATAAACCAAGAAGATCATCTAGAATCATTATTTGACTCATTTGACTCTAAAACAAAGTTGAATATACAAAGTTTCATTATATAATGAATCTGAGACATTGTTCTTTAAGCTCTACTTTATACAATGATTTTCTCTATAAAGTATATATACTTTTGAGTATCTTCTAACAAATATCTTTTTTAACAAAATCTGCTTTCCGTTTTTTGTTTTCTTTTGCGTTAGTAACGCCAAAAACCAGAATAGCTACTCTAGAAAGTTAAGAATACTACTGATTATACCAGAGGTTGAAAGGAGCTATGGAGATTAGAAACAGTCATCGTGAAGAATTGAAGGTTTAATAAAATTGAATTTACTTGGAAACCTGGATAAAAATCCCACTTACCATAGTATTAGATCTTAAACTGCTCAGTGAAACACTCTGTAAAAAACAAATAACTTATTGCAAATTTGCTGAACTCGATCAATAAACACCCCCCTGAGCGAGCAGACCAGTTTGACAACCCATATAAAAGCTCATCTGCAATAAGAGAGGTATAGAATCAGAGTTACAGACGTCTTTACATCTAAAATGATTATGTGGCATCAGCATACTAATTTAAATACTTACATGCTTAAAAACTCTATATAAAACTTAAAAGTAGTTTTGATAATTGATATAACCATATTTGACTATAATTTAACTTCAATAAATATCTTCAGCCCTAACAGAGATAAGAGAATTGGTGAAGTTCTACTAAATTATATAAAAATTGTAAGCATATTAAATTATCTAATGATTCTTAATAATTATGATAAAACACAACTTTACCCACAATAAAGTAAATTGTCTAGACATACAAGTGATTTTCTATGAACTCAGAGTAGTACGCCATATAATCCAAAGAAAAGGTTTAGAATACTTTTTGTCTTATCACATAACTTATTTAGTTTCTTTTTGTAGAAGTACTTCATATCTATAAAATAAACTCATGCTATACTATATCATAAGTTATGATATTTTTAAATTATATTAAAATGAGTTTCTACGCAATTTATAAGCATCTGATATGATATAGTTTAAATGATAGCAATATAAAACGTAATGTAGGTGTCACAGTCCGCTTATTAAGGTGGTGTGCCAAACTAGAGAGGCAAGCCTTTGCGCAAGCTCAGGTAATAGCTGTTTAAACTACCAGATAGGTCAGAAAAGAACGTAATCTACTTAATAAATAATGATATTGCTGACTAGAAAACGAAATATGCACAACAAAAGGTGTGCAATGTGACATGGTTCCAATGCTAACATTGGGATCGCACCATCTGCGGCTTCCTTTTTTGACCCATAATAGTATTAGACCAAAAATTCCAAAGTAAATAAAATTTGGGTTTATTTCTTATACTAAAAAGTAAACTAGCATATGGGAAAGGGAGATGTTTGTAAGAAATTCAATAGAGGTTAATTCCTACACTCGTTAAGTACTAATGAAAAAGTATTTATATTTTTAAACTATTTAGTATTGGCTAAAGATGGTTTCGAGTTTTCAAATTGAATGATGCCAGAATTTATAAGATTGCTTGCAGGTGAATGGTTGTTAACTCTAGGATTCAATGCTGATCTCAAGGTAACAATACAGGAGGCGTAGAAATACTAATATTGATTGGGCCTCATTGTTAAATGTTTAAAACTGTACTTGCTTCCTCAATGATTGAAACCAAACATTTTATTGTGTTAATTGGAGTTGGCTTGTGACCAAATCTGCTTTATCATTTGTAAAATATGAGAGTAATATCTCAACCAGTCAAAGCCGGGATTGTGACATCACCCCCTCTAAGTTCATGCCCTTATTGACAAGAAATTTCTTTATTTTTTGGGGAAGTGGTTGTAGCCAACGGCTGATTGCCATGTGTCTTATATTAAATAGAGTTTCTATGCAATTAATAGACTTGAAATGATTACCCATAAAGTAGCTTAGCTTTAACCTGCCTTGACTTCATTTTCCACTTTGCCAGGTGTTGAGGGATTGACTGGACCTAATTGTCAGATATTTGATATCAACAATTATAGTTCAGGTGTATCCTAAGTATCTGAAATTGGGACTTGCAGCCTAGCAATTTCACTTAATTATATTCAACTATGATGACACAGGCTCGAGGGCTTTGTTGGTTAGGTCAAACTTAAATTTAAGTTTTGATTTAATGACTCAGGCACATGGGCTTTGTTAGTTCATGTTGAAATTAGTTTTAGATGTTGGTCAAGTTTTCAATCAAATTAATTACTAATTAGTGATATGATTCACCTTGGTATGTGCTGAAGATTGCATGTGAAAGTGAATTGGTTCAGCTATTTTGAAGATATGATGAAATGCCATCTCAAGGATGATGATAGTATTTACTCTGACTCTGAGGCTGAGCATAATACCCTGAGTCAAAGTATTTGTAGATAATATTATATACTTTTTATGTGGCCAAGGGCCACTGAAAAGTAAGGCATCATGGGTAAGATATGGTTAACTTTGAACCCTTATAATTAACCCTTGCAATTACACTAATATGTATACCCTTTAACTTCTGGATTAAGTTTTTAAATTTATCTTATAACCTTTTTGCATTATCACTTTATTTTATATCAAATTCAATTTTCACTTGGGATCAGTAGGATCAGGGCAGCATGCCATCGTCCAATGAAATGACTGGGTATATATTTGAAGTATTACCAAAAAGCTATATTATAAATTTAAAGCACTATCCTGTCTATTGTCCTCACACAATAGATACTCAAAGCTGCAGTTTCCACCAAACAATGAACCAGCCATCAGGTGAAGCCCTAATTATCCACAATGGCGCTCATGGCTGGGAACACAGATGGTGACCAGTATCAACGTTTGAGTGACCAAATCTCATATATGAAGGACAAATACACTAGAAAAATTAATGATCTTAATAATGATCTTGATGCTATTAATGAGGCAAACAATAACCTCCATGGAGAACTAAACCAGTGCAAGAAGGCAATAAAGGAAAGGGACCAAGTGAATTTCACCTTGCAGCTACAAGCTACTAGCCTAAATGAGGAAATTGCAAAATTAAAATTAAAAAAATCAAAATTGTGCCTGAGGGGAAAATGAAATCAATGTGCAGATTCAAACTCTATATGGCGAGCGTTGTCAGTGTGCTACACCACATTTGACTGGAAATTCTTCTGAATATTATGAGGATGAAGCTTCATAAATAACCACCAAAACAGATGCTGGGCCACGCCAACAATTACCTAGCAAAATGGTTGCTTTGGCCAAACCTATCACCTCAAACTGGGATATGATGCCCCAACGCCCTAGCACGTCTGGCTCTAGTCAACCTAGAAATAATCATGATAACCAGGAATGGGGAAGCAATAATTATAAACCAGCAAAACTGCCAGCCTCAACAAGAATGGAAGTATTACCACCTTCATCAAACGTTTTGAAATGGCTATGCATGGGGCCAGCGACCGCAACAAAGCAGCCACCATAATCAACTGCTTGGATGGATGGAGCATTGAATTGATTATGCAACACATCATTGAAAATCCAACATATGCTGAAGTCAAGGAGGACGTGCTTCATGATTTTGGAGGTCCAGAATGGATGTAAACCAGAAAATCCAAGTTTATGAGCATCAGCTTTAAGAAAGATGAAGCAATTGGTGAGTTTAAAGATTGATTCTATTGCAAAGCTCAAGTTCTCTTAGGCGCGCAGGACTTAGTCTTTTTTGATGCCAAGATTGTACTAGAGCATGCAGTAGAACCTTACCCTAATCTATCCAACACTCTATTGCCTGCTTTCATGAAGAACCTTGCAACATCTGAATTGGTCAACTATTTACGCAAATGCTCAAAAAATTATGGCCCTCCTAATACTGGTTACAGATTGGGAACCACTACCCTTGCTGGGAAGTCTTTTGAAACCAATAAGAAGACTGACAACCCATGACCATTGAGTGAAATTACTTGCTTTGATTGCCAACATAAAGGTCACTATGCTTCCCAATGCTGTCAGAAAAATGTCAACATAGTCCTTCCCAATACTGTGCAGGAGTAGGGAAAAGAACAAGCATAATAGATGCGGGATGCTCTATTGTGCCTACAACACCAGTCTCACCTGATCGATACAAAAATGATACCCTCAGGGCCTCATAAGACAATGAAATTGGTTCTATTTTAATATTAAATGAGGATTCCTAAACGTACATGTGGTAACTCGCTCCCAAAGTGAGGTTGTCACACCTGAAGTCTCTGAGTTAGTTGCTAAACCCTATGTGTAATAAATACTTGAGAATATTCCAGCTGACAGGCCAAGCAATGCATCAGATACCCCAATCCTGAAAGGGGTCAATATAGCAATGCCAATCGACACATTCATCAATGAATATCCCAGTATTGGGAATACTCTGAAGCACTCTTAACTCCTTAAACTCTTCCCATATTCATTTATTAAACTCTATTGATTCTTACTATTCTGAGTGCACTTACATGGATATCCTAGTCAACAAGGTTAAAGTTGTAGCTATTGTTGATAGAGGAGCACCTGTAAACATTGTTTCTACAAAGCTGGTTAAGAAATTAAAAATAGCTCTGGACATTGACCATCATCAAGAATATGGGACTGCAGGCCTTAACAGCACTAAGAGTGAAGGAGCTTACAGCGCCTTGCCATTGCAATTTGGAGCTTTGGTAGTTGCTGCACCCAATATATTGCTTCCAAATGCCAATTATGACATATTAATTGGAACTAGTTTTTAAGGACATATGGGATCTCATGCGATTTTAAAAAACATCTTGACGATATTGGGCCAATTGCTTCTAATTTATTACTCTCACAATGATATAAAGCCCACAAGCCGTCGTAGGAATTTTATCAATATATCTTATGCCAATGGGATAATACCAGTAGGGTATATTCAGAGGGGAATCGAAGTTGCCCCATGCCAACTTCCATAAATGAAAATTGAGGAATACCACTACGTGTGAATAAGGATGTGACAATAGCTCCAGGCCATCAACTGGTTATGAGAACTGGGACCACACTGGATATTCCAGAAGGACTGTATGGGGAGGTCATACCCCCATGGCATCATTCTCCAATGGAACCTAGTGTGGCTCCTGGAATACTTATACCAGGGCATGGAGAGATTGATGTCTTACTAGCAAATTTGACCAGCCAAAATATCAAGGTCAAGAAATTTCAAGTAGTCGCTTTCATGCACCTACTTCTGAGGGATGAATTAATATCTGCTGTCAAATTTGGTGATTTATCTGACTTTGGCTTACCAACCCAAGCCTATGGGGCACATGCAGTAATACCCCAAGAATCGTTCACCAGATTATCAGAACAACAAAAGGATGAAGCACTAGAGTTGTTTTAACGATACTCAGAAATTTTCGCCAAAGATTTTTAAGATTTAAGTTGTGCAAAAGGAGTTCAGCGTTTTGTAGATACCGGGGATAATATGCCTACTAGAATGAGGCCAATTCGGCGCCCCAGGGCCAGTGAAAAAATAGTTGGTGAAGAGCTAGATAAATTGCTGAAAAATGGAATGATAGTGCCATCCAAAAGCCCGTGGGCCAGTCTCATTTTAATCATAAAGAAGAAAGATGGCAGCAATCGAGTTGTTATTGATTATTGACGCCTCAATGCCATTACAAAAAAGGGTTCATATCCAATGCCCAGAATTGACAATGCTCTAGACTATCTGGGAGGGGAGAAGTACTTTACCACAATGGACCTCATCTCTGGATATTGGCAAATTGAGTTGCCACCAGAGGAGAAGGAAAAGTGCGTGATGATTGCTGCTCAAGGGCTTTTTCAACCAACACGCATGCCCCAAGGGCTGTGTAATACTCCAGCAACCTTTCAGCGCGCAATGGACATGATCTTGGGGGCCTTAAATTATCCTGCGTTCTGGTGTACCTGGATGACATCAATGTCTTTTTGTGAACTTTTTTTAACATCTGGAGCACCTTGAACAAGTATTAGAACGACTTTTAAAGGCCATCTGAAGATAAAACCTAGAAAATTCCAATTCTTTAAAGAAGAATTGGAATACCTTGGGTTCATCATTGATTCCAAGGGCTTGTGGCCTCAGCCTCAAAAGGTGGAGGCAATTAACAATATGCAACCTCTGACGAGTATGAGAGATGTTCAAGTGTTCTTAGGCATGGTAGGATACTATCAAAGATTTGTGGAAGCGTTCACGAAGATTGCCTAGCCTCTATTCCACTTGCTATAAGGAGGATTTCATTTTTGCTGGGCAGAGGAATGCCAACAAGCCTTTGAGGCTTTGAAAAACAAAATGAGCTCAGCGCTTATCCTCTGATATCCTGATTTCAGCAAGCCTTTTAGCATACAAACTGATGCCTTGTTGACTGCAATTGGTGGTGTGCTATCGCAGATTGGGGATGATGGCGAGGAGCATCCGGTTGCTTATTGCAGCAGGACGCTGAATAAGCAAGAGCATAATTATAAGGTGACCAAAAGAGAATGCCTGGCTGTCATCTATGCTTGTAAACAATTTTGGGTTTAATTTTATGGCACCAAATTTCAAGTAGTAATGGATCACAGCTCATTATGATGGCTCCACAATCTCAAGGAACCTGAAGGATGGTTAGCCCTCTGGGCTCTGAAATTACAAGTGTATGATTATGAAATTATTCATAGAGCTGGAGTGGCCCATCAAAATCCAGATGGATTATTGCGACTTCCCATTGTAGCTGTCCTGAGCAATTTGGCTAATGAGCTTCATGAAAAAATGATTAACTGAACGTATGGTGATGAACCACCCAAAGTTCAAAAGGTGATCAAGAAAGTATTAATTAATACTGAATATTGAAATGGAATTTTATACAAACTTAAGCCCAATGGACAACATCAAATCTTCTAAAACCTTCCAACCAAATGGAGATTATTACACAAGCACACAAGGCGTCAGAAATGGGGGAATGACTAAGACGCTAGAATTAATTTGAGCCAGTTACAATGGGATTCCATGTATTTCAATATCTAAGATGTGCTTAAGAAATGTCATTCATGCCAAATTGCAAAACCTATGAAGTTGGATGTGAATTATCTGTTGATCAAACCTGACTGGGCCTAACTACTGCCAAGTTCATTATGGATAATATTATCTATAAGCATGGATGCCCCCAGAAGATATTGACAGACAATGGCACGAATTTAACTGCCCAAATGGTACAATGGCTAGATGAGTTGATGTCTATCAAAGGAGTGTTGTCAACACCATACCCTCCTGAGACTAATGGTATGGTAGAGCGAGTGAATGGCACTTTAGTCGGCATTTTACACAAAAATGCAGCCTTGGCGCCTTCACAATGGGCAACTTCAATTAGTGTGACCGTGTTTGCATACAATATTGGACACCACAGCAGCACAGGCCACTCTCTGTTTTGACTTTTGTATGGTAGACAGCCCGCTCTACCTCAATTATTATACTCAGTACTCAGTTCACCCGATGCAATTAACCCAAATAACTATGTTGAGCAACTGGCGAAGACCCTAATCAAGTTGCAATCAGAAGCTTATCAAAATGCAATTAGTCAAAAAACTATTCAGAAAAGCTATGATGATGCCAAACAGGCTACAATTTATAAGTTTAATGAAGGAGATTTAGTAGTATATTGTGACACTCATAGTGCAGGCTGCGCACACAAACTAGCCTCGCTCTGGAAGGGTCCATTTATCATTTTGGAGAAATCATCTGAAGATGTATATACCATTAAGGATCAAGGCAGCTGAATTGTAAATTGAAAACATGCAAAGTTTTTGTCCTTATCATAAAGAATAATAATATAAAAAAAACAATAAAAAATAACAATAAAAATAATAATAATAATAATAAATAAAAAAGTAAAAAGTAAAAAAATAATAATAATTGCAAATTATATAGTTTATTTCATATATTGATGCCTCACAGGCATTAGAAGTAGGTATCCCCTCTTTGGTGGGGGGAGGAGAGTGTGATCAAACTGAAGAAGCCTGCAACGGAATCAGAGAGATGCGGACTTCATACAAGTTCCAACTGTCTAGACCCTGATGGAGATGCGCCAAAACTCAAGAAAGCTTGGCATCAGGCACGCTGGCCTTGTTGCTTAGGGAAGGCTATCAAGATGACATTTGAACTTTGAGGAAGGTGAAGAGTTAGACAGTGCGACCCAGGAAGAAGGGTATCCGCTGCTTATATCCAGTCAAGGTGGGGGAAGTGTTGAGGAAACGACTGAACCTAATCTTCAGATATTCAATATCAGTGATTATGGTTCAGGTGTATCCTAATTAATGAACTTGGGACTTGCAGCTTAGCAATTTCACTTAATTATATTCAACTATGATGACATGGGCTCGAGGGCTTTGTTGGTTAGGTTGAACTTAAATTCAAGTTTTGATTTAATGACTCAGGCACATGGGCTTTGTTAGTTCATGTCAAAATTAGTTTTTAATGTTGGTCAAGTTTTTGATTGAATTAATTAATAATTAGTGATATGAATTGCCTTGGTATGTGCTGCTGATTGCATGTGAAAGTGAATTGGTTCAGCTATTTTGAAGATTTGAAAAAACGTCATCTCAAGGATGATGATGGTAAACTCTGACTCTGAGGCTGAGCATGATGCCCTGAGTCAAAGTATCTGTAGATGTCATTACAAACTTTTTACGTGGCCAAGGGTCACTGAAAAGTAAGGCGTCATGGGTAAGATGTGGTTAACATTGAACCCTATAAATAACCCTTGCAATTACACTAATAGATATACCCTTTAACTTCTGGACTAAGTTTCAAATTTAATTTAAACCTTTTTGTGTTATCACTTTAATTTATATTAAAATCGATTTTCACTTGGGATCAGTAGTATCAGGGCAGCTTGCCATCATCCAAGTGAAACGACCAGGTATACAATAGAAGTATTACCGAAAAGCTATATTGTAAATTTAAAGCACCATCCTGTCTACTGTCCTCACACAATAGACGCTCAAAGCTGCAGTTTCCACCAAACAATGAACCAGCCATCAGGCAAAGCCCAAATTATCAACGCCAGGGTTCTCTTAAACGAGGCCTGGTTTGTCCACTACAGGCCCTTCAACTTTCTTAGATGGTAAATATGAGAATTGGGTGAGCTCAAGAACATTCAGTAATGACAACTCATAAGATACATCATTGATTAGGCGTAACACCTTGTAAGGTCCAGTGCAAAAGTACCCAACTAACAATACTTAACAGGAATGGAGTAGTGTTTGTAATTAATGAGATACAGTGCTATTTTTACTCATGTTGATCAGAGGGGCAAGCGTCAGCCTTAACTTTCTGGCCTTGCACGTTATTGTTGAGGTGAGTCTTCAAGGCAGCAATGTCGAACTGAATGTTAGTTATTGGTCTTCCATGGCAGGTACCACACCATTAAGTTGTCCCTTAAACATCCAGGGATGTTGAACATTACCGGTAAAAATGGGGACATATCCCTGGAAGAATGTGTGTAGTTACTTTAGGCGTACTGGGCAAGTGGGAGCCAAACGGTCCAAATTTCCTGCTGGGTGGGGATGTAACAACAGATATATTGCTCTAGAGTCTGGTTGACCCTATCTGTCTGTCCATCTGACTTAGGCTGGTAAGCGGAGGAGCAACAAGGCTTGATGCCTTAGTTGAACAGAGGGTGTTTAAAAACGGGATAATGATTGTGGGACGTGATCTAAAACTATTCATCTGGTAGGCCGTGTCTTGAGAAAATCTCCTTAATAAACATCTCAGCGGTCTAGCCTTTGATGTGATGCACAATGTACAATGGTGGGTTTATGCATACTCGGTGAGTCGTTCCATTACCATCATAATCGCATTAAACCCATTTGACAGTGGAATCTGGTGATGAAATTCACACTGATACTATATTAGAGACTAGTGAGAATTTAGAGAGGCTCAACATACCCTGTGGCTCAGAATGCAAAGTTTTTTTAAAATAGGTCAAATATTTAGAAAGGTATCTCTTCACCATAGTCCTCATTAAAAAAGTATTTAATCAGTTTGAACAAACTCATGGGCTTCTCTGAAAAGTATGTCCATACAAGGGATATTCATGATAAGCTTAAAAAAAACTCCATTCTCAGTTCTTTTAATCTATCTAAACCTTCTTTTTATGCCAATTGAGCCCTTGCTAATGTTATAGCTCCTTTACTCCTCATCAATTAAAACCTTTGACGGATACTTCTTATAGTACCTTCTTAAGAGTAGAATGCCATTTATAATTATTCATTGTATTCGTGTAGGTGTAAAAATCCCTTAATCAAAGCAAATAAGCTTGGGAGGAAGCATGGTCCCACTATTGTACTCGTCCTGTTTATAGCAAGAAAGGGCTATTTTGGGTCACATCTTAGGAGATCTGGGATCAAGTTGATTTTTACATGCTTATACATAATCAGAAATTTATATTAATTAGCTTCTGGTGCTATCAATATCAGCGTTGGTTCATATATTGGGCGCTTTTGTGGAACTCCAGAGCATAGTAATATGTCCTTAGGATGAAAGGAGGCGGGCGTTCAGCATAAAGGACTGCCATTTTTAAAGCGTTGCATAGATTGAAAAAGTCCTTGACATCTATAAAGTAGTTTCTCTCTGGTAGATCATGTTTCAGTTTAAAATCACACAGGATTCTAAAAACCATTCTCACCCTCCTTTAAGAGGACATCCCCCAACACAAATTTAAAGGCATCTAGTTTAATATTTAATTATTTATCTAAAAGGTAGTGGGCCGAGACAAGTGTGGCGATAATACTACGCCTATCAGTCTATAGTTCAGCCCCATCTGCATCACCTTAAACAAATGGTACCTGCCATGTGAGATGGGTTAGATCGCGACCAAGAGAGAGATCCTTGGCAAACTGTTGGAAAAAATTTACCACACTCAGAAAATATGTACTTAAGTTTTACTACAAGAAGCCCAGTTTTTAATTAGTGACATCTTATTAGGACAGATAGACATTCCATACCTTGACATAATATTACACAGGAATGAGACAGAGTCCCTGAAGATCTCACTTTAAGGCCTTACTTTAAATCTGCCTTGGAAATTGCTTAAAGAAACTTTTCAGCATCCTTGACATGCTCCTCCTTATTCTCAGAGAAACCGAGAATGTTGCCAATGTATGCCATGAAGCATTTACCCACAAGGTCTACAAGCACATGGAAAATCCTTCATTAAAATGGAAGGTGCATATCACATCCTAAAGGCATCACCTTGTATTCATAATAGCCTAGGTGACACTCGAAGACTGTGTATTTTTGGTTCTAAGTTTGAACTGGGATCTGATGGGAAGCGTCAAAAAACTCCATATTGAAGTAAATCTTTCTACTTGTGATCATTGGGTTATGTCCTCCACAGGAGGCATGTAGTATAGGTCCAAATCAATAACCATATTGATTCTTTGGAAACCCTAAACAAATGCGTAGATCCCCATTGCTTTTGAAACTGGAATGACCGGTGAAGCCAACAAAAACTTGGAGGATTATATGATTTGAGCGCCAACATACTCATCACATTGCCATCCAGAGACTCCTTGGCATTTGGGTTCAAAAATGATACAGTGCACCCCTTGATGATCTCTGCGCCCATTTTGTATTTAAACAAGAATGTGAGAAGGCTGAAGGTAGGCAACTTAGAATAAAGTAGACTCAAAAAGGTTAGAAAAGTGCTGGTGCTCTGCTGGAATGTCTAGGGGTAAAAAAACACTTAGTGATCATACTTTAAAATGGGCTTTTGTAGGGAATAAAGCAAATAATAAGATTGCGGGTACTTTTCTGTCTTTTGCAACATGACTAAAGAAAAACCCTATTGAAATATTGATAATACTTGTGCTACACATCAAGCCAAGAATCTTGAACAGTAGAGGTTTCCAGGGCAATCTAAGGAGAGTAACTGTGAATCCCATGTTTACATTTTGTTAATGTAATTTACCTTTAGAAACGAAAGAAAAAGGATACCAAAAATGTAATTAAAACATGTTAAAGAATCTGACACCAGTATGTGTATAAAGTTAAAAATTAAGATCTTTATAAACACTTAAGTCAATAAAGGCTACAACTTGGGATAAGCTGAAGTCTAGACCAGGCAGAGATTTAATTTGGAGTTGTCTAGACTCAATCAATTTTGGAATAGAATCTGCATAAGTTTTAGTAAGTGTATAATGTCTAATATGGTTTAAGACCTCCTTGTGGAGGTCTGAGGCTTGGCCAACCCAAAGTTGCATCCTATGAAGTTTAATAGAATTTATTATTATAAGAACTGACCAACAAAAGAGTTGGACACGCGATAATGACTATAAGGAAATTGAGGAAAATGTCAAAGTTTACTCATAGCAAAACTATCAAAAAAATGTCAATAAATTTAACTTACCTCCTAAATAGTACATATATTGAGTATATCTAAACTCAAGATTTATTTTATAGATGAACATTACCAGTTTTTAATATTATTTTCTAGAATAGTTTATAAATACCAGTTGCTTTAAACAACTTAATAACCTGTTTTTTGAAGGAGTAGCTTGTACTTCAGGGCCATTGATATAATCTAGCAGCCCCATTACGCGAACCCTTGGTTCCAACCTGTACATACTTGGGCCCTTACCAAAACTTTGGTTCAGAGTATGCTTAAGATCAAAGAGAGTTGCCAACTTGATTACTTTGGCTTTACTCACCTCCACCTTGTTCTTACATTATGTACCCAAAAGTTTTGTCATTAGAAATGACATTATCCTCTAGTTTTGGGGCACCATCCCTTCTCCAGGGACGTCTGCAAGGGAAAGGTTTTTGTGGGATGGGGTATTTTATGGCGTAAATTTGGGGGTCGTCTTGGGACTAGCGGCATAGATTGTCACATCTAAAAAGCGCCACTTAAGTTCTTAGCAAAGATCTAGTTGCAGTCTGGAACTCAAATTTTCTCTGCGGCATCAAGACCTTTAAAAGATCTTAAATACTTTAAACATTGCTTCACTCTATGGGAGGCCTCAATCTACTCCAATTTTTCATATGGGTGTCCACCAACAAGATAAGATTTTGGGGTCTAGGGAGGGGGGACCTCAGATAAGGATAACTTCCTTTCATGGAATGTGAAGAAGATTCATAACTTTGATTGAGGATTTATCTAATAGGAGTCATTATTACCTTTCTGAAAATTCTGTAAAGTCCTATGTTCTTGGGTCCTAATTTGATTGTCTGCTTTATTAAGATATTCTTGGAATCAAGCATCATAAGCTCACCTCCTATACTCAGATCCACCGCTTTTATTCCCCTCACGTTCTCCTTGTAAGTCTTCGTTGGAATATCCAAATTAGTGTTAATTTCCTGGTTTACTTTCTTGATGAATTTAGTAAGTCCACCAAAGCTTCCAACTTGGACCCACGAAAGGGTTATATATTAAAAGAGGCTTTATTCCATATTTGCAAAGAAGGAAGAGCAACTGATAGAGGAACTTTGGACGTTATTTTTAATTGTACTGTGCTTTGGAAGTGTGAGACCCTATCTGAATAATTCACCACATTTATAGCAACATAGGAACTTCTCTAAACATTGGTTTACTCATTATGTCTGCCCATCTGACTGTGGGTGGAATGCAGTAGAGACACAAGGCTGAATCAGGAGAGTTTTAAAAAGTTCCTCTACAAAGTAAGGACGTGAACTGGGATCCTTATTAATAAAGATATTCCTTGTTATGACATGGTGGGGAAAACGTGGTAGGCAGAAGCGCCTAGCTTCTTGCGCTTACATTACTATAGTGTGGCATGGATGAAGTGGGTAAAATTAGTGTAATGGTCCACCACAACATATTAACTTCATACCCATCTGAGAAAGGTAAAACTACGATAAAGTCAAATAAAAGGGAATCCCAAGGCCCTTTCTCTTTCTGGATAAAGAGCAACAATCTTGCCAGGTTTCTGCTAACTTCTTCCATCCATGAATCTATTACCCTGAATATTCCTCCGCTGGTCACTGAGGGGGAGGTTAGTGAATTTGATTCTATGAGGTCTTCTAAACATGATCACGCTTATCCCAATAAAGTAATCTCAGAAGACTTGATCTCTCAGAGATTAAAAGATCAAGTCAACGGCGAGCTTTTACAAACCCTAAAGATATTAAGTCTTTTTTTAATAATAAAAACTTAAGACTTTTTTGTGAGTTAGTAATTCTTTTCTATCTATATTCAGCACTTTTATTTTTTGGAGTCCATTATGGTAACTTTGTGTGAAGACCATATTTCTTTGAACTTTAAGTTGAAACTTCAAAAGTGGTGCTCACTACAGGGGCCACTTTGAGATACTAATCAGTGAAAAGATAAATCACTACAATGGATTCTTCTTTTTCGCCCTAAGAGTCTCAAGACCATGATCAGGGAAGTATTGCGAACTGGGTTCGTTCCACTAAGACCAAATTTCCCATGGCACCATCTGCGTTGGAATTCTGTGCCAATTTAAAACTAAACAGACCCAATTTTAGTTTAATTACGAATTTTCAGACGCATCCTGAAACCTTACAAGACAACATCAAATAATTACTTGATAGAGTCCTATTGCTTAAGTCCGTTCTAAAAGTACCAGGCCAGTGCTGTGCCCTCTAACACGAGGGATTTATATCAAACTTCTCAGTTTCCCAAGGTTAGTACTAAACTTTATTTACATCAGTTTGTGTATCCTGAGTTGTACCACTTGTAGCAAGTATAGAGAGGACATCATTAATAGATATTCAGTCTTCTAGAATGACTGCATTCTTTACACAATTTTATCACTGAGTTTTTCAACTCTTCTTCCAAGTTCAGTCAAGATAATAGTGACACAATTATTAGTAATTATAACCTCATTAATGATAGACATCAGCAAATTACTCAACTGGACCACAGAGTATCTTGTTTCAATGACTCCCAGTTTGTAGAACGCGTCCAGGAAATTCAAGTTGAGTGGTGTGATAATCTTACTCGCTTTTTTGAGCCAAAGTCAGAAGGTGGAAGAGAAATATAGAAATTGCCCCATCCAATTGGAGCAACTATTCTCTGACTTTCAGATTTAAGTCTGCAATATAGATAAACCCCTGGAGTTATGGGAACACCTGGGTTACCAGGTCCTCATGGACCAGTGAGTCACCATGGACCTATTGGGCCCAGTGGGCCTATGAAACATAGAGGACCCATGGGATTTTCTGGAGTAGTTGGACCCCCAGAGCCAGGTGGACCTCCTGGTCCAGTAGGACCGCCCATGCCCCCCAGACTCCCGTGTTTGTTGGGCCTCCTGGACTTCCAGGGCTCCCTCAATTTGCCAGGCCTGAAAGATCTAGTAGTTCGTCTGAGTCTAATCTTAGTTCCTCTCTAAAATGATCAAACAGTTGCAACTGCAATTTCACAAAGTAACCCAGGCCTGTTACTTAACTCTTGATGGAACTCATATTGACCCTATCTTGGTGCCTCAATCCTTAGCTGAAGAGCTTAATAACCTTGGAAATAGGGCTAAGAACATTGATTTTTTACTACAAGCATGCGAGTCAAAAGGGAATCTTCTTCAAACTAGAGTCAGTTCCTTAGAGCTTAAATTCCAGTATCAGCAAGAACAAATTAGGAATTAACCTGAAAGGTAGATGCCAAAGTGGGTCATTTAAAGTTAAACCTTAGAATTAATGACATTAGCACTGAGGTTGCAAATATGCACCTGACATATCCTTCTCAAGCTTTTGACTCAAACACTTACGTCTCCACCCAGCTGGACAGTTTGGGGTTCATTTCTTGAAGGTGAATGCCCCTATAGATTTAGGCCAAAATTTAAGTGTAGTATTCTCATGGGGAGGGGAGTATTAATTCTTTCCTTTACCAGTATGAGAAAGATCTGGGGGAGGCAATCAACTTTAAAAAATGAATTACCTGCCAAATTGTCTCTGCTGGTTGGCTTAGGATAATATGGTTACTCACCTGAAAACTTGAACTACTTGGTCTCACGTTAAAGATACTCTGCTCAAGTAATTCAGGAGTGAGCTAACTCTATCCTCTCAAAAGCAGGCCTTTATGGGAATACAGCCCCTTTAAAATGAATCCATTAGGGATTTCATGAATTATTTCTATCAGGAGGCACGGACTTTGGAGACTTGTGGTTAGTTGATTTTCAATGGTTCTACCGCTGTTATGTCTGCCTTCGATTCTTAACTCAGTTAAAAGTCTACAATAAAGGCAAAGAAGAGCATCTGAAGTATCTTTGATATTAAGGAGGCCAGGTTAGAACTGCCCCCTCAATTCATTGAGAAACCCCGCATCTTGGATTATCTAAAACTGAGTCTCCCTAAAGTGTATGGCATATCTGAAAACCCTTATACATATTGTACTTATAATCTCCAATATTTCCATACTGAAGACTGCTGTTTTTGAAGAAAGCGTATGAGAAGAAAAAGGAGGACAAATCCAATAAGATCTATCATCTTAGTAAAATTTGGGTATAATTCAGGAAGACCATATTTATTCCAAGTATTATAAAAATGAATACTTTTCTTCTTATGCCTTGCCATCCATGTCGGCGTTACCTTTTACAATTTGGAAGTATGATCACTAACATTGATCTTTGGGTAAACCAAGTTACCGCTAAGGCCATAATTGATACCAGTTCCCCATGAATGTAGTCTCTTCTAAATTAACCAAGCGGATCAATCGTACGCCTGGCATTTTCCAATTTGAGTAGCATAAGTCTGCTTATCCAGAGTACGCGGTCAAATGGAGTTCTTTTATCACTTCCCATGAATATTGATAAATTAAATTTTACAGTACTGGAGATCGTTTTGGATAATTAAAGCTATGCCATCTTTTGAGGACCCATTTTTTCAGGAACTTGATAAATTTATAAAAACCTCTGACTCTTCTCTATCCCTTTTGGGGCATCAGGTTCCGTTAAAGTTGTCTGAACATGCCCTTTTTTCAACATACGAAGCGTCAGGTTTGCTTGTTTGAGGGGATGATAAGGTCCTAAACTATCCAGTATCATGTTGAAAGTCCTCGAGTAGAATTACCCCTATACTGCTGACATCAAATAAGGTATTCCTATTTTATCTCCTGATACCACTATTATTCCCCCAGAAGCTTAGATTAATGTTGAAAGATTTCTACACTTTGCTATCCCCAGAGGGTCAGTTATTACAGATCCAGTTGTTAAAAACCATTCTTTTAAGGAGATTCTGCCTTGTCTAGGGGTACTGGATTATGCTTATTCTAAAACGTTTTCCATTTTGTTGGCAAACCTTACCAATGAGCTGAAAGCTGGGGATCTGAAGTCTCCAATAGCCTATGTTAAATTATTACCTATTTCTCAATTTTATGATGTTAAAATTATGGAAGTTTACAGGATTTTAATCTGGAATCCCATCAGGAACCTTACTATAAGTCCCGCAATTGGGAATCATCTTACTAACAACCAGAAAAACTAGTGCATCAACTAATCAAGGAATACTCAGATAATTTTGCAAAGCTTACCTACGATATTGGTAAAATGAATGGAGTGACGCATACTGTTGAAACGGGGGAACATACTACTATTTGGGTAAGCCTTATTGGAAGTTGAAGGTTGAGGTGGCTCAGATTACCCAGGTAATAAATTGATTATTGGAAGATGGATTATTTAAACTTTTAATAGTTTCTGGTCCTCTTCATTATAGATAGGGACTAGTAAAGATGACTCTCACCGGGTGGTTATGGAATAATATAGGTTAAATCAATCACTCATCAAGACAGCTATCCTAGGAAAAGGATTGATGAATCACTCCGTTTGCTTGATGGCTCCACATATTTTTCTGCAATGGATTTAGACAGTATTTATTGGAAAATCAAGTTGTCTCTTGAAGATTGGTCCAAATGTGCGTTGATTTCTAGTGAGGGCTAATATGAACCGACCTGTATGCCTCAAGGGTTGAGTGATGCTCCAGCCATATTTCAGAGGGCCATGAATGGAATGCTACCAGACTTAAAAGCTGACCTGAGTCTTGGTTTATTTAGATGACATTACTATGTTTCAAAGACTTTTCTGAACATTTGGAACACTTACTAGAAGTTTTTTGCTCAATCTGGATTTCTTCATTAAAGCTCAAACCTTCCAAATGCTTCTTCTTTCGGAGTGAAATGGAGCTTTTAGGGCACAAAGTTTTGGATAAGGGGATTAAACCCCTACTGGACAAAATCAGGGTCATTTGCTGAATGTCGCCTCCTGCATGTTTGCGTAATATACAAATCTATTAGGGATTGTCAGGTACAACCGCCAAATCTTATACCTGAATATGCTGATTTGGCTGAGCCTTTATTTTATCTACCTTAAAAAGGGGTACCATTTAAAGTAGGAATCTGCTCAGGAGAAATACTTAAATTTGCTTTGACACTCAGTAATCAAAGCACAAGTTTTGATCCATTTTCACTTTGATAAGCCATTTATTCCGCACACTGATGCAAGTAATGTTACCATTGAGGCCATCCTGTCTCAGTACAACGAAGATCAAGTTGGCCATCCAGTGGCCTACTAAAGCAAGACCCTATTCAAGGTTAAGAAAAATTACAGTGTGACTGAACGTGAGTGCTTTGATGTAATTATTGTGATCAAACAATTCCAACCCTTCTTATATGCAACCAATCATATGTTGTTACTGGCCATTCTTCTCTTTGCTTGTTGCAAAATATGAAGGATCTAGATAGGCAGTAGGCTTGTTGAGCCTGCGAAAACAAAGTTACGATTCTCTGATTGTTTGTCACACAGGTACCAGGCGTTAAAATTCTGATGGCCTGTCCTGTCTGCCTGTTTTAATTTTATATCCCCAGAAAGAAAAATATTATATGACCTTTTTTGGTCATCCTGAGCTGTGGGATAAAGAATCTGAAGCAGAATGAGCCTATCTTAAAGCCATTACCCAGGACACCATGATATAAGAGGGATCATTGTATAAATAGGTCAACTCTAAATGAGTACCTTTTTTACATCCTAAATCACGGTTTAATGCTATTATGGAAGGCAATGTCAAATTGGTCTCAGTGGCCTAAAGAAGACTTAGGAGTGGTTTGAAATCCAGATATCATTGGAATAATATGACTGCTTTTATCAAAGAGGCTCTTATTGCATGCCTCACCTGTAAAAGTCAGGTAGCCTCTAATCCTATCTACCAACATCAAATGATCTCACTGATTAAGGCTTTTGAAATGGTGAGTATTGATGTTGTCAGGCCCTTGCCTTGAGGGTTTCGTGGCACCAGTACATTACTATGGCTGTTGGCCATTTAACCAAATGGGTCGAGGCCATATCCATAGCCACTCCCTTTGCTAAGACTACTGCGTTGTTCAAACTGACAAATCATCACTCAGAATTAGTGCCCCAAGGTTCATATGTCAAATAATTTCACTAATCTAACCTCCCAACCTCTGCAGGAACTATCAAAACTATTTAATACTTCTCAACAATTTGTCATTTTCTATTACCCATCCACTAATGGGGCTACTGAGCGGGTCAACGGAACCTTATTCTCTATTTTGAGGAAAATAGGCCTCTTTTAAACCATCTCGATGGAACTTTAATTTGCCTAGTGCTTTTTTCAATTACTGAAACTGTTACAATAATATTATTAAGATATTGCTTTTAAGTGACCATCTAGTACTAAAAAAAGATATTGCTTTTAAGTGTATCTATGGATGAGACCCCTCTGTTACCTCAAGTGTCCAGGCAATATTTGATGAAAGTCCCAAAAATTCCGATTTAGTCATGTGAAATCTGGCTGATAAGATCATTCACCTTTCGGCTCAAGCAATGGAGTCAATTAAAGTAACCAAAAAAGGAGACCTTGTGGCTAATCAACTAAAACCCACTTTACTTAATTTCAAATTAGAGACTACGTTATGTAATATCATTCTCAGCTTGGTTGATGAATGGAAAAATTAAAACTAACTGATTGGTCCTTATTGAGTCATTTTCCATAATGGACTTGGGTACCTGATTGTTCATGCTAAGAGTGAAATCATTATAAATCGTGTTCATCCTTTTTTGATTTACTGAGGCAAGCCAACCAGGGGATGGAGAAAACCAAAGCTGAAACTCCTTAACTAAACCAACCAAAAAACATGAACTGACCACCCTTATTGAGCATTAAGACACAAAAAAGAAATGAAATAACTACCAGGTGGCACAGCGGCGAGCCACTTATCCCACCATGGCGGAGGGGGAGGGGAATCAGGCGTATCATCATCAGGCTCAGCATTGTTGAGGCGGATCAATGCTGAGAGCAAGGGGTTGTGGCATCCGCAGGATGAGGGTCAAGGTAAAGTAGATAGTTGCTGAGATCAACAATTTAAACCGAGATCAAAGCCTCTATGAGTTTGGAAATATGGTGTTTAGCCTGGATGCAGGTGTCAGGAAGTTGTTCTAATTTTGCAATATTGGCTCTGGTGATATGTGTGGATGGGGAGAAATTTGCTAGTTCAGCAACGTGGTTTACAGCGGTGGTGTAAGTTTCATATATGCGTGTGATTTTCTCTTTTGCAATAGGAGGGAGATTGGGGGAAAAAGGGGGGTACAGCCCTTTTTCAAATTCCACAACAGATTTTGCCATGTTTCTGCAAATACACCGATTTTTGGGTGAAACCACTGCAGCCTCGGCAAGCTGGTGGTCTTTTTGGAAAGGGGTAGCATTGGGTTTGAGGACATATTGGTTGGTTGAGGCTGGAACATTAAAGTCTAAATTCAGATAAGGTTCTAGATCAAAAGGAAGTTCTGGAGGTGGGACAATTTCACCAGATTAGGTCACTTAATCCAATAAGTCCCAGGGATTTTGATTATCTTAGGAAGATCCAGTGATAGATGTAGGTGGTTGGGTAAGCTTTGGGCGGGAGATTTTTTAGATTAAACATGGGTCCAAACCTGCTCCCTATTGGTTGACATGGGTGTAGATCAGCTGCCTTGGATTTGATTTGTCTGGATTTGGGTTGCTCAATTTCATTTCTGATTCATTAAGTGCTCAACAATGGGGTGGGTAAGCCAAAAATTCTCACTTCAACGCTGCTGTTGTGGCCTCATGGGTAGAGTTGGCAGTGTTTGCAGGGTTTATATTGTATTGATTTGTTTTTTGTGTGGTCCAACACATGGAAGAGGGGACAAATCGTGTGACCGTTGTTGATTTGAGCCCAAAAGAAATGGTTGGGTGCAGATGGGATATAGGCACGTTTTGGGATGTGGTGGGCCATGTACAGCTGGTGGGGGTAATGGTGGTTATTGCCCAAGAAGCCGCGAGGCGCTCAGCACCACCTGGTACAATGAACTGTAGATGAGGGTTTTTGCCATAAGTGGACAGTCCCAACATCAACTCCCTCATAAAGTGTTTGAGGGGGAAGGTGTGAGGGGAGGTTTGCAAAGGACACCACAAGTGTGGTATCATCTGGGAGACGTGTTTGAGTGGTGGTAGTGGGGGTGTTTTTATATATTAAGGGCGTAGCGGCTGCAGCGGCTGCGTCCTCTTTGGTGGGAAATCCTATGTCAAAATAGCCCTTGTAAGGGCGGAATTCATTAAATCCTGCAGGTGCAAAGGTGGCAGTTGCCAGCTCAACTATCGATTTGTAAGCATATGGGAAGAGATGTCCATATTCAACTCATAGGCAAAAGCGGATAGTGGATCAAGGTAGGACTAAGGGATGTGGGTGGGTTGGGTGAAATCATGTAAGGTGGAGTGCTAAGTCCTTTAAAGGGGCATAGAGACTGGATGTATTTGGAAGATTAGATGAGCCAGTCCGCACACGTTTGCCTGTTGGGCGTTAAATGCTAGTGAGTGGAGCCCCACTGCCACAAACTGGGGCAGCAGGTTGTGGATCCAAGGACATAAATTTGGTAGTTGATGCGGTGAGGCGGAAGTGGAAAACCTACTGTTTTTTAAAATTGCTCAAAAGTGTTGTTGAGCGAAAAGGAAAATATCTAAATCTTATTCATCCCAGGTTTCTGAAAATCCATCCTCCTCCACAATTGAATCTTAAGGGAAGTGTCAGTATTTCGCCAACTTCTTCTGTCCCTGAAACTATCACCCCAATATTCCTCTGCTGGTCTCTGAGGGGGAGGTTGGTGAATTCAATCCCATCAAGTCTTCTAGACATTCACGCTTATCCCAATCAACTAATCTCAGAAGATTCGAGCTTTCAGAGATTAAAAAAAATCAGATTGAAGCCGACTTCTACAAACCCTATAAATATCAATACTTTCCAATACTAAAAATCAAGTCTTTTCATGAGTTAGTAACCCTTATTATACATATTCAGCGTTTTTTGGAGCGTCCACTAAGGTAACTTTTATAGAAGATCTGCCATTTTTGAAGTGTAATTTGAAACTTCAAAATCCTCAAGAGACTAAAAAATGTGATATTATCCTATTTCAAACAAGGCACTCATAGGTAAACCTAGCTATATGTGCAAATATTCCCTTCCAGCTATATGTGTAGCAGGTAAGCTTAAAGGTTTTCGCCTTAGCAGGGAGCCCCAAATTTATCTCATCATAATTCTCCTTGATTTATTCAAGGTGAAGATGTCTGGATGGAACCCTTAAGCATCACTGAGAAAATACCACACTATCTTTTACATGGTACACCCTCATCAAATTTTTCTTGTTAAGGTGCATTTGGAAAAGTGTTCAGGGTTACTCTGAAGCCAAAGGCTGTGACAGGACGACCTGTCTGAAATTGCCATACTCCTTAAGATCCTCTAAGGGAGCAAGAACAGGGGCATTAGTATGATGGAGGGCTAACTTAATGTGAGTTTACCTAATATAATTACCTGCTGTGTGTTATGAGGCTACAAATCCTTTTGTCAAGAGCCAAGGCCGGGTTACAACTTAGGACTTCAGCTAAACTGTACTCCTTACCTTTTAGGACCTCATATGAAAACACAAATTATCATGGGTCTCATGTCAGTGAGGTTGCTGCATGGTTAGAACATGAATGGCGTGACAGTATAGCAGTGCCTGATGATCTGTATGCACCTGGAAGAACCAAAAGTTACCATGTTGTTGTGGCGTCATTAAGTTAGCGCATCCACTACCGCCAATTGATTTTAATCATAGACATCTTAGTTTAAAACAGGTAGTGATATTTTTAAGAAACTTATCCTACTAGATGCTCAGCTCCATCTGTATCCACTTGCATTAGAGAAGCAGTAACAGCAAAATAGAAACATCGTTGACAACTATAAGCCCCTTTCTGGGGTCCACATGATGAGGTAAAGAGGTAGAAAGCAATGTTCATTTCATAGTCTGAAATGCCTCCTCCAGTGTATATTACCACTATAAAAATTTAAAGTCACCTTCCTTGTATAAAAGGGTGCATCAACTTCTGAAACCAAGGCGTAAACATCTTATGAAAGTGCATGCCCACTAAAAGATAATATTTTTAACTGAGGTTGATGCGAGCTAATAGAAAATAGCTTTCTCCATGTTTGCAGTGATCATATGCCCCTGGTCAAGCACATTTTTGCTCAATAAGGTAATCTGTGACTTAGAAATTCGCACTTGCTCATTTTTTGTTGTCAGGATAGCTGCTCTCAAGTGTTCAACAATTTTTTCAAGTGAATATCATGGAAAAATTGATTTGAGGTCAAAACCTGAATGCTGTCCTTGTAGGCACAGCACATACACCCAACAGCTCTCCTAACGCCGCATCAATGTGACATTGGAAAATCGCAGGAGAATTCTTAAGGCCAAATGGCATTACACATAATTAGTATTTCCTCTATAGTGTGGAAGGCAGCAAGCAACATATCACGTTTTAATCTGAAACTGATATATGGCGTTCACGCAATCATACTTAAAGAGATAATAGCTTTCTCCACATATTAGGGATTTGTGATTCCATTAGATAGGATGCAATTTGAGTATGGTGCTATTGTTTAATTTTTACATAATCTACACAAGGACATAAAGTGCCGTCTACTTTCTTCTGAAATCATAGTGGTTAGTATATTAGAGAGGTAAGCTGAAAACAGCACCTTCTGCAAATTTTTATGTAACTAAGCAACCAGAACATCATTTTCTCACAATGTTGATGGATAAATAAGTGAGGTCTATTGAACTAAGTCCACTGTAAGTTTTAATGTTCAATAAATCTCTGAATTTTTAGGTAAATTATTCGCAGAGGTACATCAAAGGAAGACTATAACCTCTCCAAACTTTTAGGCAAAAGGGCCTTCAAAGTAGTCTTGAGCAGAGGTGTAAGACTTAGTTTAAGCAAAGAAGATCATTGAGGTAAATAACTTGGAGCTTTACCGCAAATATAGAGATACTATACTTTACAAACTTTTTAGAGCACAATTTAAAGAATTTAAATTCAACTTTATTTCAATATAAAATTTATGCTAATACTTTTCTTCCCAAGATATTTGGGTACAGCAGATTTTTTTACTGCTGAGTTGTGGTCGCAAGGTGGTACTTACTAACGTGTTAATTAACAAAAGAGAGTTCACTTCAATGTGGGAACAGCCTGTGAGGCACCTGCTCTATCATACCACCAAGTAAACATTGGAACTCCTGATAATTATCTAGGTCTAGATCAATTAAAAGGCTCTCTAAGGCATCCATATCCACCATAATATTTGGCTTAATTATCCTCAGGGGGAAGAGAGAGTGTCAGAGAGAATAAAATCCAGAATACTCTTTATTCTTAACAGAATTGCAAAGAATACTAGTGGTATACATTTCAGGTCAAATAGTGCCACTAGAATCTACATTTTTAAAAAATGAAGAGGGGTAGCTTGGTACTTTAGTATTGTAACAAAAGGAAATGGCCAGCTCTTGTTCGCCATATGCTTTATGTTCAGCGCTGTAAAATGATGACAAAATTAGTCCAGCTCCGAGTCAGACTATGGTGGTAAGCTTTATAGCTGGATGTTAAAACCCATCTTACTCTTAATAATAGGGAAACTCAGATGTGGGAAAAGAACAACAGGTAAGTGAGGTTGTCAACCTATAAAAGTAATCTTTTTTATTTATTGTACAAAATTGGCAAGTGATACCAAAACTAGGACAGGAAATACCGACAGGTAAGCTTGCAAACCCCTGAAGTAACATTTATAATTTTAACGAATGTATTAAGGTGGTGGGAAAGTCATCATTACTGGCTTTTCTCTGGCGTCATAAGCACACAAGAAAAGAAAGAGCAACTGGAGAAAGTCAAGCCCCCCAGAGCTCAAGTTTTCTTACATGACAAAAGCTTGTTGTGCCGTGAAATCCAGATAAGGAATGAGGGGTAGCCTATATTGGCTAAGAAGATCAAATTTCAAACTGATATTTGGAAAATGTGTGGTCTTGATCTTTAAAGGTCGCTCTTTGGGGAGCCCTTTCCAGGCTATTCTTTAGGCTCAAAAGATCCTAAATCATGCTTTCTGAGGGACACAACCCTTGCGCTGAACCTAACCTCAGTCTGAAATACCTAGGCAATTCAACTCATGATTCAGAGATCTAAATTCTGAGTTGAAATGGATGATCAGTTCACCTGTATTATCACATCACCCATTACTAAAGGGAAGCCGTATAAGGGGAGCTCCCAAGCAGGAGGCCGCCACCACGAGGGCTTCTTAGGGTTATTTTTCTTAAGCACCAAGTAATCTGCCTGGAATATATTCTGGGCCCTTTGTGGTGCAGAATAACCAAAGGGAGCAAATTGTGACTGGCTGCTGGTATCAGTCTAACTGACATAGGTTGCATGCCCAACGCTTGTCTGGGATGCACTCCCTTTACATGCTTACACTAGTGACAGTCTTCACATATCTATCAGGAAGGCGCTTTCACAAATGGGAGTGTTAAAAGGGTTAAGTATATCGTGACCAGACAGCCGTCCCCACTCAGGGGGCGTTTTGGTGGTGAGGGAGCCCTGCAGGGCCAGGTTCCCGTGAGGCTATAAAATTTCTGGGTGAGGGGAAAGCCTCACTAGGAATTTCACCAATCATCACTTTGGGTCCAGGGTTGGCCATCAATCACTGGCACCACTGGCGCTGGTTACTTAACATTTGGTATCTAAGTAACAATAAAGTCAGATGATTTGAGGAACAGATAATGAAATAACTAAGCTCTTAATTATGTAAATAAATGGAAACTCCAAGCTTCAGTTCACCATATGTCTTATGTTTAGTGCCATAAAACGATGCCAAAATAAGTCCAGCTCTGAGTTAGACTATGGAGGTAAGCGTTAGAGCTGAAGTCTACTAACCCATATTATACTCAAAAGTACAAAAACTTGGACGCGGAAAAGAAAAACTGGTAAATGAGGCTCAACTACCAAAGTAACCTTTTTTGATTTTATTTACTATAAAAAAATTGGTGACTAGCCCATAAACCCAAATGCAGAAAAAGAACAACAATTAGGTGAGGTTGCAAACCCCCCAAAGTAGCCTTTATTATAGTATTTATTATAATAAAAGTGGAGAGAGAGACATCATTTACTGCATTTTCTGCTTCACAAATGCACAAGAAAAAGAAAGAGCAACTGTGGAGGGCCAAGCCCTATGTGCCATGTTTTTGTTCTTATAGCAAAAGCTTTTTGCTCTATAAAATCCAAGTAAGACATGAGAGGTGGCCTATAGCAGACTAGAAGATCAAAATGTCAAACTGAAGTTTGAAAAGTCTTGGGATCAGCCATATAAGGTCACTCTTCAATAAACCCCTTGCAAACCATTTTTAAGTCATTTTAAGTCTAAAGAATATCTCATAAAGGGTGCAACTCTAGCTATAAACCTGCTCTTAGTCAGAAAAACATGGGCTCTTTGGCTCAAGATTTAGCAATCCAATTTCTAAATTAGAACGGTGTCAGGGTTATTCCAAATCCATCCATTTACAAAACTTTTACCCCAAATATCTCGTCAATAATATTGGAGGTGAAACTAATTAGTCTAATCTCATCAAGTCTAACAAGAACATTCATACTTATGCTGATCAAAAGATAGAAGAAAATTGGATCACTTGGCATTTGAAAAGATCTTATAACCCCAAACTACTTCAAAACCTATAAATATTCACTCCTATTAATAAAAGATAGGTCTATTTTCAACCTTATATTTCCCATAGCTCATATCAATATGGAGATTCCTAAAGTAACTTTGAGACCTGACCTGCCATTTTTGAAGTGTAATTCAGAACTTCAAAAGTGCTCACTAAAGGGTGCTCTCCGAGTTACTCTCTTGTGAAAACGTTAATCACCTAAATGGATTCTCCCTTTTCGCCTGAAGAGGCTCAAGACCATGAGCAAGGCAGTATTTTAAGATGGGTCCGTTCCACTAGAACTGAAATCCCAAGGGTACCATCTACGTTAGATTTCCGTGCCAACTTAAAATTTTATGGTCCCTATTTAAGCTTTATTACGAATTTTCAGATACAGCCTGAGGTTTTAAGAAACATCATTGATCAGATGATTGATGGGTTCTAATCCTGGAATCTGTTTTAAACAATCTCAGACTAATGCTGTACCCTCTATGATGAGAAATTTATATCAAACTTTTCAATTGATAGGGATTGGTACTGAGCAATATATACACCATATTATACACCCTACTTTATACCACTTATTACGAGTAGTAGGAATGCATCATCAAGGTATGCTTAAATTATTAGAAGGATTCCAATCCTTGAATAGTTATGTTTATGAGTTCTTCAAGTCTGCCTCTAAGTTAGTAAAGAAAATTGTGATGCCATTATTTGTAATTGAAAACTGCTTAATGAATTGCAACAACAATTTGTTCTACTTGGACCCAGGTTAAAGAAGCATTGATAAAAGAATTTGGGAGTTAAAAAACCTTGGCTTCTTAAAAACATGCTTTTATGGGCATACAGCACCATCAAAATGAAATTATCAAAGACTTCTGTAATGATCAAGTTTTTATTGATCGTTGCATTTTGACTCAGATTCAGAAAATCTGAATCTGAGTCAGATCACTTTAAAATATTTTTGGTTTGGTCATTTCTGGGTGCTGGGTTGTGCCTCGCCCAAGTTGTAGATTAGGCTTGCATAAGCCTAATCAATGACTTGGGTGAGACCCTGTAGGGCTGCCTTTATAAAGCGCGCCTGCCCATTATGAAGTTAACTTCAGAATTCTAAGTCAATTTCCCCTAGCATTCTCTACCTGGGGAGCATTGGTGGTGATGACTCCCTGGAAGAGCTATTGATATCAGGGCCTTTTTATGTCCAGAATAAAAATAAAGGTTGATTCGCGTTTGCATACCTCGCTTACCTGTGGGTCTTTTTACTCTGCTGGGGAGCTATTTTGAGTGGTTTGGGACGTTCCAACTCCCCCAGAGGACTTTGTATAACCAACCAGGATTAGGGGAGTGTTGGTCTGTTGGGTGCCAAGGGTACCTCTCCCAACATGGTTGGCTGGTTTGGTTGCTTGTTGGTGCACCAAAAGTATATTAAAATATAAGGCAGTTGGAACTGGAGTTTTTCTGGTCCGTGACATTATTCCAAAGGCATTGTGCGCTGCATGCTGCTGATCCCCAGTTTGGCTGACCTCAGTGGTCACTTGGCCCCAGTTGTTGAGGAACCAGCGCCGGTGGGAGCAAGTGACTGATGACCAATTCTGGACTTGAAGTGACCATCAGTTAATTTCCTTGTAGGGCCTCCTGCTAACCAGGGATTCAGTGGCACCAAGGGGACCTGTACCAGCAGGGCTCCCTCACCTGCAGATGGTCCACCTGTAAAGTGGTCAAATGTCCAGTCATACTGCACCATGCACCCCTCTCACGCTTCTGTTGGGGAATGCGCCTTCTTGGTCAGGATGGGAAGACCATTGGCAACAGGAGCTCAGGATGAGGGGCGCAACGCAGCCAAGTGATGGGCGTTCATCCTCGGCTAAGTGGGCTGATTCCAGCATCTCAGTCCTTATTTACTCTCGCCATTTGTGTTTCCTTGAGGGGCCCAGAGTGTATCCAGGCTAATTTTCCTGGAGCTTGAGGTAACTCGCCTCAGGAAGCCCTCATCATGGCTGCCTTCCGTCTTGGGGACCCTCTTTGGGGAGGGGCCCTCCTCTATCAGGGGGGTTGATGCAACAATCAAGACAAACTCAATTGTTGCATCACAACTTAGATTTGAATTTTCTGAATCTGAGTTGGATTGCTTTTAAATATTTTTGGTTTGCCCATTTCAGGCGCTGGGTTGTGCCTCGGCCAAGTTGTAGATTAGGCTTGTGCAAGCCTAATCAATGACATGGGTGAGACCCTAAAGGGCTGCCTTTATAAAGTGCGCCTGCCCATTCTGAAGTTCACTTCAGAATTCTAAGTCAATTTCCCCTAGCATTCCCTACCTGGGGAGCATTGGTAGTGCTGGCTCCCCAGAAGAGCTATGGATGGCAGGTCCTTTTTATGCCAAGAATAAAAATAAAGGTTGATTTGAGTTTTGCTTAACTCACTTACCTGTGGGTCTTTTACCTTTCTGGGAAGCTATTTTGAGCGGGTTGGGACGTTCCAACTCCCCAAGAGGACTTTTCATAACCAACCAGGGTTAGGGGAGTGTTGGGTTTTTTGGGTGCCGAGAGTACCTCTCCCAACATGGTTGGCAGTTTGGTAGCTTGTCAGTGCACCAAAGAATATTAAGTTTTGGAAGTCAGAACTGGGGTTTTTCTGGTCTGTGACAACTTTGCTCATAAATTCTATTGGGAGGTTCAGACTTTGATAGCATGTAGCTGGTTGACTTGGATGATGCCATTACTTCTGTTATGTCTACTTTTACTTCTAGAAATCGGATGAAAGTCTACCTAAATAGCTTAAAAAAGAACTTCTGAAGTATCTTAGACATAAAGTTGGCCTTTTTGCAATTACTTTCTCAATTTACTGAAAAACTTCAAATCTATAATCTCCAAGACCCAGTCGTCCTAAAGTATACGCAATGCCTGGAAATGCTAGAGCTGCTCAGTGTAATTTTCGTCACCAATACTTCCATACAGAAGACCGTTGTTATAAAAATTTGATGAAAAGAAGAAGAAAGGCAAAACCAATAAGATTATTATCTTGATAATGATATGAGTATGTAACAAGAACATCAGAACTTTGCAGAGTATGATAAAGAGAAACATTTTTCCTATTCCTTGCCCTCCTTGTTGGATTTACCCTCTCAGTTTGGAAGTACAATCACCCATACTTATTTTCAAGTTAATCAAATAAATGCTAAAGCTATTATAGACACTGGATTACCTGTGAATGTAGTCTCTTCAAAAATTAATCAAGTGGATTAAATTAACACCCATTATTCACATTATGAAGAATACAGCACTGCAGGACCTCAGTTGTACTCGATCAATTGGATCGTTTTTGTCACTCCCATTGAAAATTAGGAAGTTAACTTTTAAGGTACCTGCAATAATTCTTGTTAACTTAACTATTGAACTTCTTTTGGGGACTCAATTTTTGCGGGAACCTAATTGAATTATTAATTACTGCAACTCTTCTCTATCCCTTTTTGGGGTAAAGGGTTCCATTGTTTTTATCTGAACATGCTCAGCCTACTAAACAACGGATATGTCTGTTCAAGACATCAAAAAGGCCTATTCCACTCAGTATCATGTTGAAGGTCCACAGGTAAAATTACCCCCTAAGACGGCTTAAATAGAAGTGGGAATGCCTATTTATTTCCCCTGAGATTGTGGTTATTCCAGCAAAATCTCAGGTCATTGTCAGTACATTTTTAACTTTTTCTATTCCCAAAGGCCTTTTATTACAAGTCCAAGCATTTCAAACCCTTCTGCTAAAGAGATCTTGCCTTGTCCTGGGGTATTGGATTATGCTTATTCTGGATCGTTATATGTTTATTAGAAACCTTACCAATGACCCAAAAATGGTAGATCAAAAAATCCAATTGCCTATGTCAAATTATTGCCCCTATCACGAATTTATGACGTTAAATCTTTTGAATAACTACAAGACTTTGGGCTAGAATCTAATCAGAAAATTTTTACTGTGGTATCTGCAATAGAGAAACACTATACTAACGAACAGGAGAAACAAGTATTTTAATTATTGGAAGAGTACTACGACATTTTGCCAATCATACTTGCGATTTTGGTAAAATAAAATGGGTAATGCATACTGTTGAAACTGGAGATCACCTTCCTATTTGTGCCAAACCATATCATAAGTCAAAAGTGGAGGAGGCACAGGCACCAAAGAATTACATCAACTATTAAAGGCTGGATCATTATAACCCTCCAATAGTCCTTAGTCCTCACCTCTATTATTGGTGAAAAAGAAGGATGGCTCACATTGGGTGGTTATGGATTATTGCAGGTTAAACGCAATTACTCGTTGAGATAGCTACCCTTTACCAAGGATCAATGATTCTTAATGGTTGTAAGATGGCTCAACCTATTTTTTGGCAAAAAAAACTTAGCCAGTGGGTACTGGCAAATTGACTTAGCACCAGAAGACCGAGCTAAATGTGCCCTAATATCTAGTGAGGGCTTAATTGAACCAACCCATATGCCACAAGAGTTGAGCAACGCACCAGCAAAATTTCAAAGGGCCATGGATGGTTTGTTATGGTATCTAAAGCTGACCTGTGTTCTAATATTTGGATTTTACCATGTTTTTGAAAACATTTACTGAGCATCTGGATTATTTAAAATAAGTTTCTAGTTGAAATTGGAATTATTCAACAAAGCTCAAACCATCCAAATGTTCCTTTTTCCATAATGAAATGGAGTTCTTAGCTCGTTAGGTTTTGGCTTAAGTAATTCAACCACTTTTGGGAAAAATCAAAGCTATCCAACAAATGACCACTCCAACCTCCTTGCGAGACGTACAAGTCTTCCTTGGTATAGTTGGATATTATTGTCAATTTATATTCCACTTTAGTGATATGGCAGAGCCTTTATACCATTTGTTACAAAAAGGTGTGCTATATGAGTGGATCTCTGGTCAATAACAGTCTTTTAATTCTCTCCAAGCTGCCCTAACTAAGGAACCTGTTTTGATCTATCCTAGATTTGATAAGCCTTTCATTCTGCATACTGACGCAAGTAATGTGGCTATTGGGCCTATTCTTTCCCAGTGTGGTGAAAAGCAAGTCAGCCATCTTGTGGCACTTTATGGCAAAACACTATCCAAAGCTGAGAGAAATTACAGTGTAACTGAGCGGGAGTGTTTGGCTGTAATTTTAGCAATCAAACACTTCCAACCCTTTCTATATGGCAACTATTTTATTGTTGCTACAAACCATTCTTTATAATAGTTGCAAAACATGAAGGATCCTGATGGTAGACTAGCTCGTTGGGCCCTAAGACTACGAAATTACGATTTTTCAATCATACATCGCTCATGTACCCAACATCAAAATGCTGACAGCCTATCCCATTTGCCTATACTGATATTGGATTTTGGAAAAGAGAGACGACTATATAATCTAATTGGACGGCCTGAGTTGTGGGATTGAGAATCTGAAGAAGATTGTTCCTTTCTAAAACCTATTACTAAAGATACCATGATTAGGGAAGGATCTTTGTATAAGAAAGTCAAATCTAAGTGGTTACCCTTTTTGCACCAGATTCAAGAATCTAAGCTATTATGGAAGGACAAGAACAAGTAGGTCATAGTGGTTTAAGGAAAAACCAAGATGGTTAAAAACCTGTACTATTGTAATAATATGACTGAAACCATTTAAGAGACACTTAAATCGTGTCTCATCTGTTAAAGTTATGGGGCAATTAACTTACTTACCAGCATCAAGTGATTCCTCCAACTAAGGTGTTTGAAGTGGTAAGCATTGATTTTATAGGGCCTTTTTCTTGGGGGGTTGCATGGACTCCAGTACATTATCATGGTTGTTGACCATTTAACTAAATGGGCGAAAGCCATATCTATTGCTACTCTCTCCACTAAAGCTACTGCCTTATTTCTCTATTGACAAATCATTACTCAACGTGGGTGACCCAAGGTCCTTATGTCAGATAATGGAACGAACTTTACTTTTCAACTTTTGCAAGAGTTGTCAAAGTTATTCAATACAACCCAATGGTTTGTCATTCCTTACCATCCATCAACTAATGGGGCTATTGAGCGAGTCAATGGAACTTTAATTTCTATTTTAAGGAAGATGGCTTCAATGGACCAAACTTGGTGGAACGTCTATTTACCTAGTGCTTTGTTTGTATACCAAATAAGCTATCATTGAATTATCAAAATGTCGCTCTTAAATGTATTTATGGGTACTATCCCTTAGTTCCTTCAAGTATTTAAGCAATACTTGAGGTAAGTATACCATATAACTCTGATTTAGTTATGAGAATTTGGCTGATGAGATCATTTGCCTTTAAGCTCAAGCCATGGAATTAATTAAAGTAACCGCCAAGAATAAACTTGAAAAAGTAACTAATATATAATGTGTTTTGCCTGATTAAAATATTGGATTTTATGTTATGTATTACCACTCCCAACCTAGTGGATGAACTGAGAAGTTATGAACTAACTGGTCTGGTCCTTATTGATTTATATTCTAAAAGGTGTTAAAATATTCAATTGTCCATGTATTTGATTTTATTCGAGGTGGGCTGACCTGGGGATGATACTGCACCATTTAATGGGAAATTGAATGAATGGGAAAGGAGGATAAAATCCGGAAAACCTCCATGCACGGCATATGATAGGCCAGGAACTCCATGGACCGCCTTTGCTACTTGCTATTTCAGTTTGGGGCATTGGTGCGCAACGCCAACACAGTCATAATTGTCCCCTACACAAAGTTCCTGTACTGGAATCAAACTCGGGGAGGCAGCAGTAGAGGTTCCTATTCTATTACTGGGGTATCCTCCCCTTTCAATTTCCATGTAGATATAGGTATAGTTGTAAATCGTAACCACCCTAGATTTTTGAAAAACATCCACCTCTGCAATCAAATCTTAAAGGGGAGTTGTCAGGATTTTTCCTAATTCCTCTGTTTTTAAAAACTTTTACCCCAAATATTCCACCAATAATATTGGAGGGGAATTTAATGAATCTAATTTCATCAATTATAATAAGAAGGATAATGCTTATCCCAAATCAAGCAATAGCAGAAGATTTGATTGCTCAGCATTTGTGTCAAGAGAGTGTCTATAACTCTCCAAACCCCAGCGTGGTGGTGCTTGATGCACAGGGCCAACTCAAGGGAACTAGTAACCAACTTTGTAATGGAAATAGCCAAGCAGAGGGTGCTGGAGCTAACAAAACTTAGGGCGAGGGTCTTGAGCATGGTAAGAGTATAATGAGTCAGATCACCTGCAAAACTTAGCCGTTCCCCAGAGGGCTTTTACTAACCAATTTTTGTACAGTTGTAGGGTGCACTGATGACTGGGTTTGGAGGGAACCTGGTAGGACCAGCGGTGTACCTGAAGCTTTGATAAATTTAGATAAAATAAATTGGCTTAAACGTTGAAAAACTTCCTTGAAGAGATCTGCACACAGTTGCACCCAAGTCATCATATATAAAACGTAAAATAACAGTAAGTTTTATTGGGGAAGATGACCAACTAAAAATTTTGGTCTTGAGAAAAGTTACTTAAGCCAGATTGGGGAATTTTTGTATTGGTGGAAGTGGTACCAAACCTTGGTGCAATAATAGGTGCACGCTTCCATCTGAAAGGGTTACATACCCTAAAATCGATTTTACTCAAGTAACTGACTGAAGTTAAATCCAACCCAAGCACGCAGTTTTATAAATAGAATAGGTTTTGAACCCCGTTCCCTGATTAATAGAATTTTCCCATCATTGTTTAGTTTGAAACTAGTTCATTTTAGCCTAGAGCTGAAACAGGGGGCTGGTCTTTTAGCACATCACTTGTACCAACCTGGGCGTACCTAGCTTATACACATCCTTGATCCAAGGTGTGCTTGAGATTAGGAAGAGCATTAAGTTTCACCTTCTGGACCTCTTTTTTTTAGTACTAGATGGTCCTTAAAAAAATTATTCGAGTTGGGTCAACCTTGGGACAAATATACCACATTGAGAATTTTTCTAGCCAGTACAGGGTTCGAACTCAAAACCTGCACTAGGGTGGAAGCAGTTTTACCTGCTCAGCTAACCACCCTTCACCTTCTGGACCTCTTGCTGACCAGCCTTGTCTCTGCTGTTGGTACCCTCTATAAAGTCATGTAAACATGATAGATTGAAAAGATCTGATAAACTCTAAACTATAATAAACCTATAAATATTCATTCATTTTGTAGTAAAAATAGGTCTATTTTCAACCTTATATTTCCCATAGCTCATATCATTTTTGGAAATCCAAAAGTAACTTAGAGAACTGACTTGCCATTTTTGAAGTGTAATTGGAAAGTTCAAAAATTGGGCAATAGGTTCAACCTGTATATTATAATTATCCAAGATAACATACCCCAAATAGTTTTCTGCAAAGACATACCTACATCAAATAAAGTGATAGCCTTTTCTGCCTCCTAAAATTGGAAAATCATAATGGGGTCCGGTGAGGGTTCTCAGGGGTGATTTGATATACTTAGAAAAGCCTAGGGCTAAACCCCCAATAACTTAGCAGGCTCAATTTTATCTAATATAAAACCATGAAAATGGAGTTTTTAATTTCTAGATGTAAGATCCCAATTTTTGTGGCTGAAATTTGCTATCCATTATCATAATGGTAGATCCCTTAAGATGATAGTTTGCTTCATTTTATAAAGGATTTTTAGAGCATAAATATAAAAAATATATATTCAATTAAAACTGTTGCTTAACCCCTCACAGCCCTCTAGTTCCACCAAGATCAATGTTGGGTCATCATATGAAACCTCCTTTCTAGAAAAGTAAGTGCTTTTTGGAAGTGGTATCTATAAGAATCCCACATATGAAACATAATTTTATACTTCAGATGTATGTTTATTTGATAAAATGGGGCTAGACTCCTGCTTAACCTATGATTTCACAAAAGCAATGGGTTCTCCGTGTAGAAATTTATATTATCAGAGGCAAAGTGCTGTTTTCAGGGGTAATACTTATAAGGGTCCCACACAGGTAAAGTATAATTGGTTCAATAGATAGATTCACCATAGGTTGGGGTGGGCAAGCCTCTAATGAAACTGGAAATCACATGTTGAGGTTGGCAGGTGGATCCCAACATACCTGGTTGTTCATTGACTGTATGTTTAAAAGTAATTTGTAACTAAGATTATAGCAACATTAGACAAAGGTAAGCTTGGATTAAACTGCAAAATTCACAAAAATGCATCCCAATGGCATTCCTCTTGACTGAGTATGAGGAACTCATAAAAGGTTTGGATGGGAGATGAAGCTGGTTGCCTAGTTTTTCAAAAAGCTTTCCAAACCTTCTATCAGCTTCCAAAACTTCATCTGAGTTCTAGGGATCATATATATCCAGTTAGGTGCTTTGTGTGAAAGTCAACTCAGCAAGTTAACTATGTGAGGTGGTGAACAAGGGGTGCTTAGATGTAAATTGATAGAAGCTTCAAAGGAAAGATTATAGAGCCTGCTAATTTTTGAAAGTATTTGTGGGGTGGTTTCAGAATAATAAAGGTAGAGTGTTAAAAGTAAAAAATCACCAAGTATGAGCGGAAAGGGTAGAAACCTTTTTAACTAGAAGTGGCAAAAAACGTAATAATGTTAACCAAATAAACTGATCAAACCAAAGCGGTATATAGTTAAAATTTATGATAAATGGCCAATGAACCAGTTCTTCTAAAGATAATTATACAATGAAGCTGTTTTTGCAAGTAAAAGTAATGGTTAGTCATCTAATGTAAGGATAACGCCTGTAACTCTTGTTCCCATAAAGGTAATGGAAAATCCACCACCAGAGAATCAAGTAATATGATACAAAAATTGAAATAAAACACTGTAAACGGTGCTGACACCAAAGTGGCACAAACATAACAAATAAAATATTAAAAACAATGAAGATAAAGAAAGGCACGACTTGGGTAAAGCCAGAGTTTAACCCAGGCAGAATAATTCAGAGTGGTTTATACTCACTAGTAATGGAACAGAATCCTCATAACATTAGCAAGTACATAATGTTTGATATGGTTTAAGACCTCCTTGAGTTAGTTTAGGGCGTGGCAAACCCAAAAGCGCATCTGATGAAGCTTTAAGAAATATGTATAATAGTTCAATAAAAGCCATTGTCTAGCAAGAATGGCTATGAGGGAATTTAAGTAGATGGGCATAGTTGACTCATCGCAAAAATAAGACAAAGCTGTCCAATAAAATTGGCTTGCCATCCTTAGTAACATTATACCTTACATATTCCCGAATTCAAAATTTATATTTTAAAATATAATATTACCAGATCAGTAATATCATATTTGAAATGGGAATTACTCCCCCATTTTTTATTAAACTTAGAGACCCATTTTGTTGACAATTAGAATGTATTTTTAGCCTGTTGATGTTCCATTAGCAACCCCATCACGTGACCCCTTGGTACCAACTGGTCATACTTGGTCCTTACCCAACGGTGGTCTAGTTATTATTAATACCAGAGAAGGTTGTTAACTTGATATCCTTGGCTTTAAATCTCCACCTTGTTCCTATGATCTGTACTCACAAAAAAGTCATTAGACATGACAGGCACAAAAACGTTATACTAATTTATGATGTGCTTGATGAAGAGTTTACAGGTCATTGGACTTCACAGTTATGTAAAGACTTGATAAACTGCTGGGGTAATTTCATCATCGTGTGAAATGTGAAAGCAGAGTCGTATAACCAGAGATAGGTCCCATGAAGGTATCTTCCACACCTACTATACAACAGTGCTTCAACAACTATGATTGTAACTTTGCACTTATTGTTTTAAATTGATGGTAAAATTACAAGAAAATAGGCTTACGGGTTAAAATCATATATTGATATTTATAAGGCGTGCAGGATTAGGATGCAAATTGTAAGTTGGCACCACTTTTTCAGTGCTACCATTTTCATAATTTGTTCCAGGGGTGGGGTCATTCATGGTACAAGTTAAGCCCTGTCAAGGGGATTTAGGCTTCCACTGAGAGCAGAGGCTATGTGGTCATGGAGGCCAGGACCGTCAGATGGAACCTCTCTTGTGTGAACCATAGACAGTTGATGCTCTACCTGTAATTCTAAGAATATCTTCCTTCAAAGTGGCAATTTAATGGATGGCCAAGGTGGCTCTTCAAAACTCTCGCCCAAGTTTTGTCTAAACATACGTATGAGCTGGATGAAGTGAGCACAGGCAGATTGGGAAAAGAGTTGGAAACGTGTAGCATCTCTGCTACAGAAAAATGTCTTTCTGCAAGGATAATCGCGTAGACTAGGATACATTAATGACTCTTCAGGGGTGGCCATGCGGTGAATGAGGTCAAAGTACTTGTCCAAGGTTGAAGTTAAACCACGTCATTAAACAGAAGATTGACAGTACATGCATCTAAGTTTGTGGACAAGGTGGAGAAGAGAATATCCACCTGCTTACGTAAGGGTTTTGATACACACTCAGCATTTTACAAATGCACTTTAAGGTGGAGATACACTAAGGTGATGAAAAGAAGTTCAACCTCAGTGGAGTCCAAGGATAGGCAAGTGTGGTTCTTCACAAGTTTAGGTTGCAGCATGTAAGAACTTGAACATTTGGTAAAAAACAGTGGCAAACTTCTAGTAGTATAAAGAGGAAGTAAAATTCTCATCATCATCACAATGTTGGAATTAATGTACCAAACAATTATGTCTGCCAGATCATGGATTAGTACGTTTAAGACACATAGAGAAAGTATAAATAATTTCTAATGTCACAGTCCCCTCTTTAAAAGTGACATGCCAACTTATTTTGGATGTTGAGTCCATGCACAAGTCCAGGTAATAGTAGAGCATATCACTAGGTAAGGTCAGATCTAAACATTATTTATGGAAAATTTTGAGAGTGCTGGCTAGTGAGGTATGTGCATAACAAAAGAAGTTCTCCATGCCGTAGTTCCAAGGCTAGCTCCATCTGATTTATCCAAGGCCTCATAATCTAAAGCCACAATAAAAATTAGGCAAAAAACTTTAAAGTATATTATATAGAAGTTTATTTAAAACAAAAAAGATCTAGGAAATATTGGGAGTGAATGCTAATTATAAGATAATTCTCTAGAGGATAGTTCCTATTTTTAATTTTAGTATTCCTGTAAACTTGCAAGGTGTAAAATCACATAAGTATCAGATGCTGATAATAAATCTAGTACTATTAACTAATTGTTGCCAAATCCTTTATATGGCTTAGCAGTTCAATGGTCAGTAACTTTGGGATATAATTACATTAATGAGATAGATAATACCAAAGGTAAATTATTGGTAATTTCTATTTGAGTTGTATTGCAAAGATCATTTTTGTACTTACTTTCATTAGAGGTCAACACTGATTGTTTTCATTATTAGTATTAGATATTGGGTTCAAGGATAAATTGCCTTATTATTGTGAAACATGGGATTAAAGTATCAACCATGAAATGTCAAGCAAACAACTTATTAGAATAAAACTAGTCTTCCAGTATGGGTGTGTAAGTACCCTGTGGAGCTCCAAGAATGCCAAGAGCTCAACAGTTCTAATGAATCAGAGGTGTCGTGCTCTCCCATTCATGTGAGGGTAATAAAAATAAATTATATGAGGTGGGTCGACCTTGGGACAAATATACCACACCGAGAATGTTTTCTAGCCAGTACAGGTTTTGAATTCAAAACCTGGACTAGGGGTGGAAGCAGTTTTACCTGCTCGGCTAACCACCCTTAGGGTAATAAAAATTATTAACGTACTAAAGGCTCATAAAGCAAACAAAATGGCTGCAAAGGTGGCAACTTCTGGTCATGCAAGAGCAACCCCAGAGGGTGGGAGAGGCAATAGTGATGACAACACCTCAAGTTTCCGCAGTTTCTCGCATTTAGAGTGGTATTTTGGCAAACAGAAATGTGTTGAGGTGTAGATGGCCTTCTGGGAGTTTATTTAAATATGAATGTAACTGCGATCACAAGCTGGGTGAGATGAGTCAAATTAAAGCTAGCTGAAATCTGGCAGGTGCCAAAGGGGGCCTTGCAAATGTTGACAGGGTTAAATTTCTGCACATGGTTGGCAGCAGGAATGGAATGGCATGGGGAGTTGCCATGGCAGCGGGGACAGTCTCCTTGAGGGGGTTCTCCAGACATTCCAGACAAATAGGGCTCATTATGAGTTGACTACTTGGGCGTTTCTGATCTGTGTAAGGTGTTGGATTCAACATAAAATTATGCCACATGACAAATGGATCACGCCAAAACATTGGTGGGTGGCTGAGTTGAATTTATAATGGCTTAATGCATGTTGCATGCAGCGGATGGTTAACTGCCATTAGGGGTGAAAGTAATTAGGAGGTTGATGACTGCCTGACAGGTGGGAATATTGATTTAACAGAGCACACAATCAATGATCATTTGAGGCTACAGTACAAACAGTGGCATGCTTCACTGGATCATCAGCAAAAGAATGGATTATTGTTTCAGACAGTATCTAGAAAAACTCGGAGCGTTAAGGGTTTTATTGAAATTGGTGAGTTCAAATGAGAAAATAAACTGACAGCAAACCTTAAGGGAGATGTTGTCTTATAAGTGAGGGGGAATTGGAGAGAATCTTTCTTAGTTTAAATTTAAAGCCTAATGGCTTACTTTGATTTGGCGGTTTGGGGAAAAGGTCTTTAGGTAGAGGGCTATCAAAAACCTTGGATTAACTAATATAAATTATAATATCTTCCTCCTTAGATTGGGTCCGAGTTCAGAATAATACTCCAAAGCTGAAACAAGATTTTTATACCATCTGCTTTCACATCCAGATCCTATAGACTTTATTCCAGTGATTCAAACTATCAGCGTAGATTTTGGGTCAATTGACTGATCTGTATAAATGATCCTCAAACCATCACCTTATAATGGTGACCCAAACTGACTTTTCCAGACCTGTTACAAGAAAAAATTGGACCCAAAATTGTTTTGCCCTCTACAGGGAAATTTTTATTGACGGGGAAAGGAGTGGGGTGATCCCCTTGGTCTAGCCAATAACCCCTGGATTGCCCTACCTCTTTATAAGTCTCTTCTATCATTCCCGCCAAGGCAGAAGTGGAAATGGGGAAAGAGAGGAGCCAATGGAAGCCAAGTAGTAACCATTGCTCATCTATCACATGATACAGGTCACTAAGCTGGGAGAGAGGGTTCACTAAAGCCTTAAGGCCCCTCTTACGCCCGAAGGAGTGCAGGTCATGGTCCTGGAAGAGAGACTGTGCCTCCAGGAATTACATTATACTTTCCTTTAAAATGAGAAAGATTCCTTTACCTGGGGCGTGACCAGGGAGTAGGTTTTATTTTTCTTGGGGAGCTTGATGGCTTGAATAGCCACAATCTTTTGGGTGGGAGGGGGCTCTGGGTGGGATGCATAAAAATCCTCCAAATCCTTTCAACTTGTGCATTCTTGCGCACTTACCCAATTGTTTTTTAGGAAGGGTAAAACTTTCACGGTACAAGGTATTTATTGATTGACAGGATTTTCAAGAAGCTAGTATTGCTTCTATTTTTGCTCTCTGGGGGTTCTTAATGAGATAGGGCTTAAGGAAGATGGTCTTTTACCCTTATAAGGAGTTAGAAGAGAGGTGTGAAACATGTTGTGGTGCTTACAGTGTTTCAGAAAATTTTATTCAAAAGATGCCATTGCCTAGATCTTACTCTACTATTAAAGGGGCTAGAGCGTTTGCCGCTAGATTCTTGATAGAAACTTTCATTTAGAGATTCCACATGTCCAACATGACAATCAAGCCAAACTTTATATCATTTCCAGGGATGCAATTCTAGTTGCAAACTTCTTGTACTCTATGACTGCCTTTGCTAGATTTTACTGGAAAAGGATCTGGAAATTTTCAGATGGCTGTTATTGAGTGCTCTTCTGCAGGGACCACTGAAGACAACAGGGGGCTAATTTGGAAGTAGTGATGTTAATAATTGGGCTGACCACCCATAAGGTATCAACTCCACCCCAGACCACCCTGCTCTAATGTCTATATGTCCCTTGGCAGATCATTTCTTATTGATCCACTTCCAGATTTTTCATTAATATTTTTTGAGCAAAGCAGGTATTCTCATAGGACCCTACTTTAATTGATTTTCTCTATCAATTTATCATCTAAATGTCCCATGCCCTAAACCAGTTCCACTCCTGTCAATTGAAATTTAATAGATAGTTCAGCAGAATCTACCATGAAATCCTTTTTAACCTCAAAAGCTACCAGAACTAGGAAAGTCAAATCTGGCACAAAGAATTCCGTTGACAAATATCATCATGCTAAAGAGGCTTAAACTTTGTCCTGACCCCAACATTAAAGGTGACAGCCTATTTGTGGGCCATAAATGTGAAACGCTAGAAGATTTGGGAGTTGCAGAGAAGGCTGACACTTGGACTAAATTCCTAAGTCCAGCTTATATTAAAGGATCACAGATTGGAAAAAAATAAATGTGACAACTTAAATTACAGGATCCACCATCATTTAAACTCAATCTTATCTAAAAGAACCCAAGTTTACACTCACAGTGGAGTATGTTGCTGGAAGTACCAAACAGACTACAGCGGAATAAAGACTATCTTGTAAATTCTATTATTGATCAATAAACACGTTTATTTTGTGATATAATGTCTTCATATATAGTTATACCTTATTGAGTTCTAAGTTACTGGTGACAATCTTGCCCTGTTTAATACCAATTGTAAAATTCTGGTGCTCACTACAAGGGACACTTTCAACAACACTGTAGAAGAAACCAAATAAACAATTAACACGAGTAAGATCTCTGCTACATTTCTATTGGCTTAAGAAAAAAGTATCCTCTTCATTTCATTGACTCATAAGAGTCCAACTATTACCACTTTCACCTCAGCAGTTCAAATAACAAAGACAATTATGCTCCCACTATAGTCATTCTGGTAGGGCCGTTAGCCTCCCAATCGTTAGGATAAATGGCTAATGTACCCCCCTCAAACACTTTGAGGAGGTCATGGAATAATCTTCCGTGGGTACAATTCTCCACTGAAGGTATTAATTAACCCTTTTTGGATGTTCATAAGCTACATGAATATGGACTATCTTTATGAGAAACTTATTACTTCAGGAACTATACAATGTCTTCTATAAATTAAGAATATTGTTACTCAGGCAAATAAGTTAAGATTGTTGCTCAATACATACACACATCTATGCGCCAGACCATTCAGATCCTCGCCTAGCAGCACATTGAGATTAGCGGACTGGTAAAGTTTGTGGAGACCCAATGCTGGGACAACTAATTATTGGTGGACCAATTGGATGGCATCTTTTGGCAGATTCATACATTCATATTATACAATCAACGCCAGACAGGCAAAGCCAACTTTTGATTGGATAAACTGGCTAGCCAGCTGAATGAAAAATATGACTCACATCATTGGTGAGATATTGGACCAGCGCTGGGCATCAGCACAATGGGTGGTCAACATAACTCATCACTGCGGACAGGTCATTAATTATATGAAATCAGAGGTGACACGGTATACCACTTTGGAGGCCGCCAATCAAAAGGACCATGCTCAGATAGGTCACAAATTAAACAGTTGGTAGAAGAGTTGTACTATAAGCTTATTCACCTCTCAGGAGTGGTGATTATCCACCACAATCAGATTTAAGTTCTAGAGTGGAATATCAAGGCAGCTAGAATAGAATTACCGTTAACAAAAATACTTTAAATTGAGCCATTAATTTGTCAACAGCTTATACCAGGAATTTGGATTTTGAGTGACCTAGCACTAGACCAAAGACTGGTGATCAAAAGCCTCCCATTATAAGGTGACGCCTTAAGATCCGGGCTACTAATGTTGGAGCTAAAGCTGTTTGTTAAACTAATTTATGGAACATAAGCGCCAATACTTCTCTGATAGATAGGCCAGTTTCAAGATAAAATTAGGGAGAACTCTATAGATATCAGTAGGACCCTACTGCTAGAAGCTCAAAGAAAATCTTTACCAATACACATGAAACTAGCATGATAAACCCTGAATATGAAGGTTACATGGCGCTTGTTAAGCAAAGTATCTGGTGGTTTGACTTCAGTATTCATTACCAAAAGATTAACTCAAACTGGTAAACTGGAAAGTAAAGTCCACATCACCCCAACTGTCCCAAACAACTATGACAACACACCAGCTCTTCATAAACCAAATTACCAGTTTATTGACCACAAATTGCATTGACTTTGGCCCAAGAATCGGTAGGAATAACCTCTCAACTGAACCATGGGGCCTCAGATGAGCGCTTAATGACGTCAGCGGTTATAGGGTTAGCCCCATAAACTTGGCAAAATTTAAAAATATGGAACATACATACCTTTTTGCTGCTATTCAGGATTAGTAAGGATGGTGCAAGCAACTAGTCTAAGCTGGCCACATTAATGAACTTGGACTCAGAGAGGCAAGAACTGTAGATGCATAAGATTATCAGGACTGTGCGTCCTACCAAAATGTGAAGAAAATTATCATAAAAGAATTTGGAGGAGCAGATATGATGACAACCAGGAATACCGCCTTTCTCTAAATTCTATTTAAGAATGACTAAATCCTGGTGTTTACAGACAGTTTCTACCTTAAGTCTCGTGTGCTAACCAACGCAAAGGTCTTAAAGAACTCTGATGCACAGATTGCTTTATACAAAGCACGTGAACAATACAAAGAGCTATACCAGTTATTCTTGTTGGGATTTTTTGGATTGCCTACATCATCCAGCTTTATTAGACTAAAATGATTATATATGTTTTATCAGCTAGGGTTTACTTTATGACATAATTCCTATAGTGGATGGTGAGTATTAGTAACTTATAACTATTTTGGCTTAACTCCTTATGAATACTAACTTAATTAAGGAAGATTTAGTTCCACTGGTTTACTAATGTTCTGTTGGGGACGATCATTGACAATGTTGGCAAGGATTTTGATTATTAATTTTAAGTATTCGATAATTAATTTAGCTTGCGCAAATCCTCTAATGGTTTGTCACCAGTCAATAAGTGTTTATTAGTAGTTGCTGAGCGTATATAACGCTATTATTGGTAGCAACTTGTGGGCTAACCTAAAAGGAAACGCAACCTGTTATTAATGACTGTAAGGTCCCATTACCTAAGAAGGTTGCTAACTTAATAATACTAATCTGATGAAGTTGGTTTAAGGCGTTGGTGCACACTTCCTAAAGCCAACTCAGGACAGATCTTATTCTAGTCTGTTGTGGATACCAACTAGGTGGACGGATGAGCAGATTCATCATTTATTGTTAATGCAATTTGTGAATGGACGAATTTATTAGCAATGGATGCCGTTCCAATTGGGGTGCTAATAGAAGAGTTGGGCGCCCAATTATCTAAATATACCCTTTGCTTAAATGAGAGTAAAAGTAGATACTTTCAGAAAACATTTATATTATATATTAATGCAAATTTACTATTGTTCTCCTAGTAAGAGTTTTAGGGATAGTTTTTCTTATCTAATTGGCCTGGTGTTTATCAAAAAATCTTGCGTCAAGAATGGGAGGGAGAGGTTCCCTTATTGTACAAAAGTTCATCAACCCTTGGTATCAATGTTGAAGGGTAATTTTTACCTTGAGTCTGATCGTTTTAGTTAACTACAAGTGGGTTGAAGGAAGGTTGCTAGTTTTATCTATATGAGAAACCCTAGCCAGCTATATTTGATTAAATAACTTATCTGGAGAATAATCTTTATAATATTATTTCTGACCCATATTAATTATCTATTTAATCAACATTTTTAGCAAAAATTACCTCAATCCTTGCAGTAAGCATAAAAAGTTTTACATTTGGTGGTCACTACAGGCACAGTTGAATTTTCAGGCCAAAGATTATGTCAGAGATTACCAGCGGAATATCATACAAGAATGAACTTCAAAGTTTTTGGACATAACTAAAGAAGGTTATCAAGAATGTGCTAAATTCAGCATCACAGTTGGGCCTGAATACCTTGTCTGAACAAATAATGAAGGCCACAAAGGAAAATTAGCACGCTGAGAATGTCATTAATAATTTAAATGGAAAATTTACCTTCTTGAAGTGGAAGAGAAGTGTATCAAATAAGAGAGTTAACGTTACAAAAGGCTTTTAGAAATGCGATAGATAATAATTACGCTGATTCAGAAATTTTTAGCACAATTTCTAAAATGTTTACATTCCCTAGAACATCACAAGTTCAACTGTGTGGAGAAAGTGGCAGATGTAGCTAAAAAAGATATGACAAAGAAATTCTAAGAAAAAATGAAGCCATTAAGAAACATGCATATAGCTTTGGTAGAACTAATTGGAGATAACTCAAAAAACTCCAATAGTTGGAATGGGTTACTAAAGTGAGTAGCTTACATTGCAATAGCAATAGAAGAATTTTTGGGATATGCCATAGCTTCCTAATTTTTATTATGTTTTGGTCTGACGTTTTTCTGCCTATTCAAAATGAGTATTTTCATTATAGCAACTGACAGAAATTATATAATTTATGAGCAGCTTATATAGATTGCCAAATTCTGGTGTTGCCCTATCTCCATGGAGATAATTGGAAGTACAGCAATGCTAAAAAGCAATCATGACCAAGTTTTGAAGCCCTTAGCGGATGGCTTTCTGAAAAAAAGGAGTTTATGTTAATCCAATTCAAAAAGGATAAAACCTTAGCCAGTTTTGCTAATCAAACTACCAGAAAGCTCAAATCCTGTAAGGTGTAAAAGTTTTACTAGATAATAATTTCTATATTACAATGCAGATGGTGTTTTGACCCTACAGAGATCTGCACCGCGCCAGGGTAATGATGTGGACAAAACAGACTTCCAAGTTGTAAATAGTGGTATATATAAGATAGTTTAGCAACGTCAAATGTGCCTAAATTTGATATTCATGCAATTCTGGCTAATGAGGATCATATTACAGAAGAATTAAACGATAAAAATATGGAAAGGTACAATGATCAGCAGAATCATGTTTCAATGGGGAAGAAAAATTATATATAAAAAGGATGGATAAATAACAAAACTGCTTTTATAAATGTGGTGTGATTGGACATTTTGCTTCCCAAAGTTGGAAAAAAAGCCAAGAGGGAATGTGAATCTTGTCTTTTTCTTAAGAGCAAAAAACTCTTAAAAATCTGGGAAATGGTTCAGAAGTCTAAATAGGAAAATCAAGCGCTTCATTAAAAACTTTCCATCATATATCTGTCCAGATGTAGTAGATACTTCAGAACTATTTGTAGAGGACCAGGAGAGTATCCTTTGTAATGTGATTTTACGTTGAATACTAAGCTGTCATGAGAACAAAATCAAAAATGAATAGAATTGATTTTAAATTTAAAGGAAGTCACAAAAACCTTATGCTCAACAGTTAAAAGAAAAGGCGCAAAAATCTAGTAAAGAGATTTTTCTACTTAAGTCTAATTTATATGATGAAAACATTTGAATACCAATCCTAGCAATTAAGGGTGCATTTCTAAATCAGACAGCGAGATTGCTAACTTTTGGCATGGAGAATAAAAACAAAATCTAATCTACAGAGAAAAATATCAATCTGCTAAGATAGAATTGGAAATAGATGAAGTAGTCGCTTATTATGATAACAAATGGATCTAGTGCCAAATTCCGATGGAGTAACTAAGATTAGAACCTGTCAAAATTGAGGACTAATCAGGAGCAAATGCCTAATGGATGGGACCATTCAAAATTATTGCCAAATTGGTTATAGATGCCTATATGCTGAAAAACAATTCTGATAATTGTATAGTGACAAAGATCCATAGTAAATACTTAAATATTAAATTCAAGAGAAAAAATATATAAAATTTTAAAGATTAAAAATATGGAAAAATTAAAGATAAAAAAGTTAGAAAAACTATAAAAGATAAAAAATATATAATAATTTATTTCTACTATAGGAGTACATACTTTAGGACCATCTAGTACTAAAAAATAGGAGTACATACTTAAAAATGCAAAAATTAATAAATACCTAAGTAATATTGGTTTTTATTGTCTCAATTGTGAGTATCTAGTGGTGTTCCCGCCTTCTGCTGACTATCATGGATAAAGGGGATGTACTGACAACCGTAGAGATTAGCATGAATGTTTGGTAGGACCAGCTCATGTTGAAACTGGTTCCACTGTGGAGAGTCATGAGAAAAGGATTTGAAGATCTGCACTCATCAAGTTGTGAGAAACCTGACCTGAGAAAATACAGGCGTTTAGGATTCATTGGAAAGAATGACCAAGAAGATCCTTGTATAGCTTGTAGCCATAAGAATCCCTACCTGAGGGAAAACAGGCGATAAAGAATTAGAATATGGTATTGTATGAATAATTCTGATATGGCGGGTAGTCATGAAATCCATCTTTTTTAAACCCTGACCTGGTGGAAAGCAGGCATTCAGAGTTATATCATTGGCAAGATCAACTAAGTGCCTTGTAATACTGCACTTGTATGAGGCGGCAGTGAATAGTAAAAGAAGAAGAGGAACTGCTTGCTGAGAAAGGGCATTAAAGGAGCAACAAGCAAGGAGAAATTATTCTAGCACATTAAAATAAAATTTAGCTATGTTAGCCAAACTAAGACCAAAGACAAAGTGGCATTTACTCTTAAATTTATATTTTCACTGGATAATCTGATCAAGCAGGGAATCTGAGGTTTTGGATTGCCCACATCACCCAGCTTTATTGTATTATATTAGAAAATGTTTTATCTTCTAAGGTTGAATTTATAACATAAATACCTAAGGTGGATGTGGGAGTTTCCAAAAATTGATAACTATTGCAGGGTTTAACTCCTTATGGATATAAACTTGATTCACAAGTTTTCGATTCAGTGAATTTACTAATGTTATGTTGTGGAAGATCTTTGTCAATGTTGGCAAGAATCTTAATTATAGAAATAAATATAATTAATTAAATTTTTCTTGCAAAATCAATATAAGTTTGTCACCAGTCAATAAGTGTTTCTGACAGTTGCTAAAGTAGATCACGCTTTATTGGCAGCAACTTGTGGATTATCCTAAAGGTCAATGCAACCAGATATTATTGGTTAAAAGGTCCCATTATTAAATCAGGTTGCTATCTTAGTAAGGTTTTTATGCTGGTTTGGTTGAAGACTTTGGTGCACAACTTCTCTAAATCCAACCCAGGACAGATTTTAAGCTAGTCTGTGGTGGATACCAACTTGGTGGATAATGAGCATATTCATAAATCATTTTTGGTGCAAACTCTGAATGGATAAAATATTGTTAATGGATGCCGTTCCAATTGCAGTGCCAGAGGAAGATTCAGGCGCCAAATTCCCTATATTTATCCCTTGCTTTACAAAAAATAGGCACTTTTTAGAAAATAATCATATTAGGTAGTAATGATTGTTATATCGTTCTCTTAATAAGAGTTTGAGGGATAGTTTCCCTCATCTATTTGCCTAGTTCTCAAGACTTCTTGCGTTAAGAATGGGAGGGAAAAATTCTTTTATTGTCCAGAAATTTGCCAACTCTTGTATACAAATTTGAAGGGAAACTTTCCCTTGTTGTCTGGATCGTTTATAAGTACCTTCAAGTGGGTTAAAGAAAAGTTGCAGTACTTGTCTATTAGAGAAATCCTATGTGGATATTTGGTTTTTAAGAACCCAGCTGTAAAATATTCTTCATAAAATTATTAGTGACCCACATCTATGATTATCTTTTGATCAACAATCCTTTTAGCGCACACCTCAATATTTTGCATTAAACATGGAAAATTTTACAATGCTATCTATGTTAAATGGTGAGTATATTGAATCACATCTGGTGAACTACCTCTGACATTGTACTGCACCTTTGAAACACACATTAATGGGAATCTTTAGCTAAAATTGAAGAAAGCCTTCCCAGCAGGACGCCCAAATGAATTAAACTACTATACCAGATCCAGAAGACTTAATATATGTCGCATCACATGTCGCCTATGAAACGTAAAAAGGCACTACTACAGTAGTGCAGCACCTAGGGGAATATACCCAAGAGCATCAAGTGGGAGAAGCAAATTTTGAAAGACAGTGGAAAGAGTTAGTGGAGTAGATATGGGATATTATTTGACAGAACTGAACCTAACTCTATTAAAACCTACGACGCCATGACACCCTGAAATTCTCAATTCATTATCACCAATAACATATTAGCAGTTACTATCCGCTTACACCAGGTGAACAACATAAAACAGGCTGTGAAAGTGGTATTAAACCCTTATTGAAGCAGCCAGAGAAGTAAAAATTAACATTTGCTTCTATAAATATGCTGAGACTAAAAAGGTCAACGTGGAAGACCCTTTAAAGAGTTCAAGAAGTCTAATCCACCACTCTTAATGAACTAAAGTCTTATCTGAGGCAGACCAACGAGCTTGGTGTACACCTAATAAAATTTACTAATACTTACTATTATGGGTGTACATATTTTGATATTAGCATAGGCAAGGTCTGGATTAGGGCTATAGTAGATAGTAGACCCCCATCAATATTGTATCAACTAAGCTAGTTAGTCAACTAGGAATACTCCTGGATCTCAAACACTGTAAATAATATGGAACTGCGGGACCCAACTCAACTACTTCGTCAAGAGGTCTTCCAGGACGCTACTGCTAAGATTTGGTTCTATAGTTGTATCCGCTCCTGTGATTATCTTACCAAACACCCACTACAATAATCTCATTGGAACCTCCCTCAAGAGAACTTATGAAAAATTGATGTTAAGGAGAATAACCTAACTATCCTTGCCCAGAACCTTCCAATGTAAACAGAAGTGGAGACCAATAGAATGAGAAACAATATTCTCTGTTTATAATCTATCCTCAAAAGACGAAATCATAAAATTTTTAATATAAAAAGAGGCATGGTCAAACTTGTTATTTAATGCATCAGTACTTTGAATCAAAAGGCTTTCAGCTGAGGCTGGGCGATAACTGACTATTCCGCCCAGCCACCAGGTCTTAATAAGCAAAGATATCAAGTGAAAATACTTACAGGACATACAATGAAGTGTTTGCACCCCTAACCTCTTGCACAAAGAGCCGGTGTAGTACCTGGGCTTTTTTCCCATATCATGGGATTTTAGCGTATTACTATTTACCCTCTAACTATAACTGTTTCAGGTGATTTATCACCAAGTTTGTCACCTTCTTCCACATCCTATAGAAGGGAGAAATGCAAGGCGTACATGAGTTTGAGATTTGGGATGATTCTGGACTGGAGGAGGAGAGTCGCAAGGACATCTACCCAGTCATACCTCGCAAGTCACTGGTTAGCCTGATAGGAAATAAAAGGTGTTAGCGATGGCCTTATTTTGGCAAAACAAGAAATTTTTAACAATGAACGACTTTGATTTAGGGTTTGGCCAGGACTGGTAACATCATAATAATACTAGAAACCATACGCCAACCTTCCTCCATATTATCTGCCAGCCCAAAATAGTGGGTGAAGTCATTATCAAAAAATCAATCAACTGGTTATGAAGTTAATTCTAGTATCATCCATGAGCCCGTGGGCGTCACCAGCCATAATTTTAAAAAGTAAAATGGGTTAACTGAATGGTATTTGAATACTGAATAATTACCAACATGACAAAGAAGGACTCTTACTCTTTCCTGAGAATTGACAATGTGCTTGACTTAATTGGCAGATCATGAAAAATTATGCTCTATAAATCTTACTTTCAGTTACTGGCAGATACAGTTATCCAACGAAGATCATGAAAAACGCACATAATAATGACTCAAGAGCGTCTGAACCACATGAATTCTATAGGGGTTTAAGTAATGTCTCTGATACTTCATAAAGGGCCATGGACAGTATCATTGGAGATCCTAAAATGTCTTAAACCTTGGTTTATTTGAAAAACATAAATTTTTTTGAACACATTTAGCGAGCACTTAAAACACCTGGAGGAAGTCTTCCACTGGCTTGCTGCTGCTACTCTAAAAGAAAGTATAAGAAATGTAACTTTTCTGAGAACAACTTAGGTACTTGATCTTCATTTTCTACTTGAAGGGCATATGGTCCCAGCTAGCCAAAGTGGGAGCCATTAAGAAGAAGATGCCAGCCAGAAACTTTGACACCCAAGTTTTCTTAGGGATGGTCAGCTATTACTGGCGTATTATAGAAAATTTCATTGGAATAAGGGGAACTAATATTACACCTTTTAAATAATTCAACACAATTTGAATGTATGATGAACTGTCAGCTGTCTTTTGAATTACTTTTACACTTGCCTCACTTTGGCACCAGTACTCATTTTTCTGAATTTTGATAATCTATTTTTAATCTAGATAGATGCATCCCTTACTGCCATGTGACCCAGATGTCTCATTTTAATGATGAAGGAGAAGAGCATCCCATAGCCTACTGCAATTGGGTATCAGATGTGCATTTGTGGAATTACACCGCTACTGAGAAAGAATGCTTATGGTGATCTATGCTTGCAAACAGTTTAGAGTCTGTGCTTATGGAGTACACTTCAAAGTACTAATTGATTACTCCTCACTCAGATGACTTCAGAGCCTCAAGGAGATGGAAGTATTACTATACCTCTGGATGCTGAAATTGCAGTTTACAACTTTGAGCTTCAGCACCAGCCCGCATGAAAAACCAGAATGTGGATGGAATGTCACGTTTCCCTACCATAACGTTTGCAGCTGACCTGGTATATAGCCTTTACAAAAAGATGCTGAGAAGAAATATATGTAGCAAACCAAAGATAGTACAATGCACACTGTACTTATTGATTAAGAACATCCCTACTAAGGTTAAAAATCTTTTCAAATTAATAGAAGATCGCAAATAATTTATGCCATGATTTAACAAGAATACAGATTTACTCATTGTATTACACAAAGTCATGGGTCACAGAGGGTTTAAGGAGACAATGAACATTTGAAACATAAATATTACTAAGAATATACTCACTTCAATATTCACAAGACCATCAGCTGCTTTAAGGAGTGCGAGGTGGAAGCGCCGCACTACAAAGGCACTTTTTATCAACTGGTTAATCCAAACTTTGCTTTCCACACTATGTCAATTGACATCATGGGACTGATAACTGCCACCGAAGGCCAATCTAGATATTGTGGTAGATATTTTTCACTTTAAGAAACGGTTCAATGCTAAACCAGTAAGAGACATGGCGCCTCAATGACCAACAAACACATTTGACAGAACATTATTCATAAACACGGTTGACATTAATTCCTTCTGAAGTACAATGGCACTAAAACACTTCCTAATTAATCTCCAAGCTTAACGAATTGATGGTGGTTCACAGGGTCCTGTTAACGCCCTATCACCCCTAAGACCTGTGGTATGGTAGAGCAGGTCAACGGCACCCTAGTTGTCATCCTACAAAAACTGGCATCAGGCAGATTATCTATTTTTAACCTCAAGCCTTCTGCTGTCTTCGCATACAATATCACAATCCACTCATCCACAAGAAGATTGCCATTTCAGCTACTTTATGGTTGGTAACCTGCACTGCCTCCAATCCTATACTCCTATGTTCACAGAGAAGGAATGACCCCTATCCAATACTTAGAGAACATCACTCAAAGGTTAATCCAGCTTTAAACTGAGGCTTACTCTACCGTGCTAGCCCAGAAGATGAGATGTAGAGAGTGTGACAACTGTAACTTCCCCTTACCCTTTCACAGTATATGTGGACCATATGCTCTACTACAATACCATGGGCTTGTCAGGAAAAGTAAACACAAACACATATGGAAGGGGTCATTTCAGATCCTAGATGAGAAATCAACCGATACATAAAAACTCAAATTACTTTGCCAAAGAGCACATCAATTTTATTACACTATCTAGATTCTTAAACAGATTCCGTTAGGGTTCTAAAACACCAAGAACCGCTAACTAATAACCTTTGGCAAGCTATAGGCAACTTGTAAAATACAATGTCTGTTCAAGTGGGGGAAATATTAAGTTTTGTGTTTGATAAACCATATAGTAAGACTTCATTAAGACCAACTTTACTGATGTATGTGTAACAGTCAGTTTGAACTAATCATTACTTATTGACTTGAGATTCAGAGTTCCGAGTCTTGAGTCAAAACGCTTTTTAGGTTATTTTGCGGTTTATGAGGTGCCAGCGCTGGGCTGTGCCCCTCCTGAGCTATTCTTTTTGCTCTTAGGGGCCTAAAGAATGAGTGGATGGGCTCCTGGAAGGGCGACCTTAAATGGTCGGGCCAACATGATTCTAAACTCAGTTCAAAATTCTCTTTCTCATTTCCCACTCTTGTGTGGGTCTCTCTGGTGGCCTCAGGGCCGCACTTGCTGTGTTTTACCTGGTATCCTACGGCAAACCTAGTTCTGTTACTAAACAAAACGTTGGCTCAGAGCATCAATCCGAGGCGCCAAATCATCTAGGGTTGTTTAATCCACTGCGTTTTTCCTTGTGTCTATTTAAAGTGCTATCTTATTGGGATTTAAATTTGTTCACGTGTTTAAATTGCTAATAAAGAAATCAGGCTGTATTTATGGCGAAATCCTTGTTTGTCTGTGTCATTTTTCTGATTTTTTTTAATTTTCCTAAACTGAGGTTAAATTGGTGAGTGTGATGAGTCAAAACACTTACCTTGAGGGAACCTCATATCAGACAATCTTATGGTGTTCATACGCTGATCCTAAGGCAAGATGGCGGTCAAACACTGGGATATTTTTATCTATTACTTTATTCTGGATTCAAGATGCATTTAGAATTACACCAGATCCCCAGTTTGTATGACCTCAGTGGTCACTCAGGTCCTTGTTGTCAAGTAACCAGCACCAGGGGGAGCTGGTGACTTATAGTCAACCATGGATCTGAAGTGATCATCAGTCTGAAATCCTGGTGGGGCTTTCCCTCACCAGGGATCTGGCTTGCACCAAGGGGACCTGGCCCATCAGGGCCCCTCACCCCACAGTCACCCCACCCTACATGAGTTAGCCAACCAGCCAATCATCAGGCGTGTTTCCCCTCACTCAGTCAGACTGGCTCTTACAGTCCAGTTACAGCTTCATGTTTACAGCTGGAAGCCCTTGTGGTGGTTACCTCCAGCTATGGGCCACCCTCTTGTGGGGGCTCCTTCTTAGTGGGGATTGATGTAATGGTTGGGTTGAACCAATTGTTACATTAGACTCGAGATTCAGAAAAATAAATCTTTAGTTAAAACGCATTTTTGGGATATTTTGTGGTCTAAGTGGGGTCCAATGCGGACTGTGCCCCTCTCAAGCTATTCTTTAAGCTCTTAGGGGCCTAAAGAATAGCGCGGAGGGGCTCCCAGAATAGCGACCTTAAAAGGTTGGGCCCATGTTATTCTGAACCCAGTTCAGAATTCTCTTTATTGTTTACTGCTCTTGTGTGGGTCTCTATGGTGGCCTCAGGGCCGCCCTTGCCATGTCTTACCTGGTATCCTGCGGAAAACCTAGTTTTTGTGGCTAAACAAAAATGTTGGCTCTGAGCATCAATTGGAGGTGCTGAATCCCCTGGGGTTGTTTAATACACTGGGGTTTTTTCCTTTTGTTGCTCGTGGTGCCATCTTATTGGGATCTAAATTTGTTTTCATGTTTATTTTAGTTAATAAAGAATCAGGCTGAATTTAGGGCCAAAATTTTCATTTACCTGTGTCTTTTTTTGTCGTTTTTAAATTTCCCTAAATCTGAGGTTGAATTGATGAATATGATGAGTTAAAACACTTACCTTGAGGGAACCTCATATCAGACAATCTCTTGTTGTCCATCCGCCAATCCTAAGGCAAGATGGCAGTCAAAAACTGGGACGCTTTCATCCTTTACAGTATGTGTGTCTTTCAACAGATCAATTCCTATTGATCTGCCATCAGATTTTCAATTGATATTTTTTAACCAAAATTTAGGTATTCACCATACGACCCTAATTTTTAGCATGTTGATCACTTTTAATTTTAATATTCAAATGACTAATACTCTAAAGAAGTTCCTTTACCATCAATTAAATGTTAACAAAAATATCCATCCAACTCCACTGTGAACATCTCAGCTAACACACAAAAGCTATTAAAACTATCCATCCAAATCTGCTAAAAATTATTTTCTTGGCGTAACAGTTCTCTTGACTGTTGCCAAAGTCCAAAAATGGGCTCAAAGCTGAAAATTAGCGGATGTGTCAAAAAATTGAAAAAATTGTGAGAATATAGACTTCTTTATTGTGTTAGAAAGCGTTGATTTTTTAAGGCGCATGTGGACTTAGCGCCTTAGGGACCTTCATATCTCCTCAAAATCAAGATCTTTTACTGCCTTCCAGATTGTTCAGCTGGATGGTGCCCTCATTGTAATGTATCGTCCTCATGACCAAAGTGGTGGGGGCGACGCCTCTCATGATTTGGGAAATGGTGATGGGATTCCTGAAGCTGTTTCCATTGTTTCTAATATGCATGATGCTTCCCGATTGAATCTAGTTTTAGAGCCTTAAGGATAAGGTTCCTTCTTGCTGGTTTGAGATTTTCTCTGTCGAGGTTCAATTCAGGAGCAAGGATTTTGGCTTGCCCATCTTCTCAGAACCTGACAACGCCCCCCTCAAGATCCTGTTGGAGGGGGGTATAGGGCTGGAGGAATTGGCCATGTACTCAATTCACCGCCGTCCCCTGATTGACATGAGCAATAGAGTATTTGGAGTTCACCTTTTGAATAAACCTATAAGATCTTGACCAAAGAACTGTGAGCTTATTCTGTTGACCTCTTGGTCAATGGTGATAGAAGAGAATTAGTTCACCTAATTAAAAACGGAATAAGGAGGGCCATCTGACATTAAATTGGTTTGTCTCCCTTTTAGAGGTGGTAATAATGCCTTGCATGGCTATGGTATGAGCCGGACAGTTTTTATCAGCTAAGGCCCTTATAGTTTAATTGAGTTTTCATGAACGAAGGTTTTGAGAAAAGACTATACACTACTTGAGAGTTGAGGGATCACATCCATATAGAGCTTCAAAGGAGGACATTTTAAATGACTTGGTGGTATCTTATTTAGTAGGCAAGCGACGCTCTGGGTAAATAATGATTCCAGCAGGCAGGGTCATGTGCAGAAACCTTTTAATAGAATAGAGACAAGGGTACCATTAACAGATTCCACGCTTCTTTGGTTGAGGGGTTAGTGATGGGCGGCAAAACTTTTGATTAATGACAAAAAAGAGAAGTAAGTTATCGGACTACCTTCTAGATGAAATTTAACCCATTATCCAAAAGTAAAATTTGTGGGCACTTATGCTGGGTGAAAACAGATCAAATGAGGAAGAGAGCCATTGCTTTTGCAGTAGCAGTGGGGACTGAAATTGCTTCGACCCTTTGGTCAGGTGGTTCACAGCTAGGATGATATATTTATGGCATATAATCCAGTGAGGAGAGGGCCTATCACATAAATGCTAATGGCGCTGAAGGGTCCCATTGGGGTGATGACGAGTGTTGAAATTGAGGATTGGCTCAGTCATTGTATCTGCAAGTCATACATGCCTCCAAGACCTCTTGGATGGTCTTCACCATTCTTTTCAGTGATATTGTGACTTCAACCATTTGTGAGTCTTCTTAACTGCTCCCTGTCCTACTTTGTTATGACCCACTGGGATAACGTCAGTTCAAGAAGAAGAATGGATGTAAGGGAGCCATTTCTTATTGACCCTCTTGTAGAGCAGCCTGTTCTTGATTGATGTTTCTTGGGTCATCTTTCAAAGCTCAGCTTGGGCTTCAGAAGTTTCCAACTCCCAACTCTCAGGTTGATCAAACAGATCATACAGTCAATCCACCTCTGAAGTCAAAGCAGCCAGCATTAGTATCCTGGAGAGGCCGTCAGCATTTTGTTGGATTGCGCCCATGTGATGAATAATGGTGAAATCATAGCTCTGCATTCATAAGGCTCATCTGGTTAAGCGGCCATCTTGAGTCCTTCATCAGCTGGAGCCACTGGAGTGAGGAACGTTCAGTGCCAATGGTAAATTAGTATCATAGAGTTAGGGCCGAAACTTTTTGATGGCTAGTAAGACAACCAGGCACTTCCTCTTGGTAACGCTGTAGTTCCTCTTGGCTTTACTCAGTGACTTTCTAAATTAGGCCACTATATGGTTGACCTGAAATTTGTCATGCTAAGCTAGAATAGCCCAATTGTGACATTGCTTGCATCTGTAAATAATAAGAAGGGTTGATCAAAACGTGGGTGGACTAAAAGGGTTTGGTACATAGAGCAGTCCTCTACGCATTAAAAGCCTATACTTGTTCAGGCCGCCATTTAAACGGAATTTTTCTCTTCAGGAGTGTAAAAATTTACTTTAAGTTGATTATCAATCATCAATCCAGTAACCTTTTTACTGCACAGTTTTAATTTCCTCGTGCACTTTGTTGTGTTGTATAGAATGTATTATTTGATAATAGTATGGAGACTATTATCTGTTGTTGAGCTTGAACTATTATCAGACCCAACGCTTTGGCTAGTAATTCCAATTAAATACTCTGTAAGTTATACTTGTAGGGATTCATTCCCTATATTCCTGACCACCCAATCTTTGTCAAGATACCCCGATGACAGTCTCTTTTGGCCCAACACACAGTCAGTAGCTATCCCTGATTGTGGTTCCCTTTGTCTCTAGATCCCCGCTCAAATATCTACTCTTCTCTATGAGAGTCTTTAATTTATTGCCTTCTGCAATAATATCCTTGAGATGGAACATCACATTGGAAGCTGATAGTCTAACTATACACTGAATCAACAATATTACTGTAGCTAATAATGTTTTTAAATGATGTTTTTTTATCATAGTCAATCCTAGGGAATTATATAGTAGGGGATTTGGCTGTCTAACCCTCGGTTGACACCTCTTCAATGAAACAGCAGCCATTGCCATTGAATCACCCTTCCTTGTCTCGACAGTGATGGTCTTTCCCATCCTGGATAGGATTCTGTCATTGGATATCCTCAAGACCTCATTCGGAAAGAGTTGGAAAATGTGTCCCTAACATTTTCCTCTTGATCCAAGCGAACCAACCATAATAGGCTAGCAACCTGCTTAGGTAATGGGACTTGTTACCCATTATGGCAGGTCACTTCACCAACTGATTATATCACTAGTTTCAGGCGGCATCACTCGTCTTGCAACTCACTATTCATTCCTGATCAGTTGGTAATGAAACCTGACCAATACCAATTGGTACACCTGATAGTTAATCACTATCAGATGCCCCTATTTCGTCAGCCACTCCGCCTGATGAGATATTAGGTATTCATCCGGATCAATCCCTGATGGATATGACCAGGTGAATATCCCAAATCCCCTTAATGTAGTTCCTCCAAAACTTGGGCCAACTGATTTCTGATTCACTTTGCCTTAGGGAATTTTCTCCTAGCGACATCAGGTAATCTAGAAGGCTGGGAATATGGGCAAAAATCCCAACACATCCCCCCTCTTGCCTAGATTTCCAGCGAGAAAAGGACCGGGGCATGAGAACACCACTTCAGACACCTGGTCTATAATTCATTGATTCAAGCGGAGTACACTCATCAATACTCAACGCTGCTTGGGATGACCATCAGCATATGGCGTTCTTCTTCTTCCTTCTCATTACTTCCTTCTCAGAGCGCGGTCCCCACAACCTTCTGTTGTGCTGAGCAGATCAATTTACTTGAGATGATTTATTCCTGGGATTCGATTTTCAACCCATCAGGGTATATGACCCTCTGTCATAATCAGGATTCTTGGTCTGGCATCCTTGAATACTTGTCCATTATTAGTCTTGATGTTTTCTATCACTTTTTGAAGCGAACCTTGGATTTCTTAAGGCTCATCCTAGATTCTTTCTTTGACCATTCTCTGGAATAGCTCATCCACTTGCAGGTATACCAACTGGACCATTGGCAACCGCGATAAGCCATCCACATTCTGATGAGAAGCCCTCGCTCAGTGGACTATCTCATAATTGTAAGCCTGAAGCTTAAGTGCCCATTGGGCCAGTCATCCTTCTGGTTCTCTTAGATTGTGCAGCCAACACAATGAAGAGTGTTCCGTCACCACCTTAAAGTGCGTTCCATGGATGTACACCCAAACTGCTTGCATGTGTATATGACCGCAAGGCATTCACGCTCAGTCATGGTGTAGTTCCTCTCAGTGGATGAAATTGTCTGGCTCACATACGCCACTGGAATCTCGTCCCCAAGTTCATCTTTTGGCTCAGTATGGCGCCAATTGCTATCAATGAAGCATTGGTTTGAATGATAAACTCTCAAATTGAAATTTAGATATTTCAGAATCAGTGAATTTTTTAAATACCGGTGTAATTCATCGAAGGAGTCCTGGGCCTCTTCATTCCATATGAATTCTTTTTTCAGATCCTCCAATAAATGAAATAAAGGCTTGGCCATTCGGGTGAAGTCCCAAATAAATCTTCTGTAGTATCCAACCATCCCATGAAATACTTGGATGTCTCAGACACTTTCTGGTACAGCCATATGCTCTATAGCTGCTATCTTCTGGGTTTGAAGCTGCAATCAATTGTGTTGATCATAAATCCTAGGTATTCCAACTCTTTCTTGAAGAAGTGGCACTTCCTTGGCTTGATCTTTAGGTTAGCCGTGGAGTTTCTTTAGAATTTCTTCCAAGTGGTGCAGGTGATCAGTAAACGTTCTACTGAACACATTGGTATCATCAGATATACCAGGACGCTTGACAACTTCAGGTCGCTTAATATCGCATCCATGGCCCTCTAGAACGTCGTGGGCGCATTGCAAAGATCCTGGGACATCCTCGTCAGCTGGTATAACCCCTGCGCAGTAATAATTGCACATTTTTCTTTGTATTTTTCTGGAAAGTTGATCTGCCAGGATCCCAAGATTAGATCCATCGTGGAGAAGTACTTTGCTTCTCCTAATCAATCCAGCGCATTGTCAATCCTTGGTAGGGGATATGAATCCTTCTTCATAATTTTACTCAGCCTCTGGTAATCAATTACCACCCAGTTCGATCTGTCCTTCTTCTTCACAATTAGAATTGGACTCACCCAGGGACTTGACAATGGAACTAGCAGCCCATGCTTCACTAGTTTGCTAATCTCATCCTCTGCTACAGCTTCAGTGGCTTTTAATCTTTTAATTTTTCTCATCCTTATTATTAGATTTTCCCCAGTGTTGACCTTGTGAATTATGTCTCATGCACATCCCAAATCATGGTCATCCTGAGTGAACACTTCCCAATATTTTCAAATAATTTGAGCACCTCCTCCTTCTGCCCTTCCGGCAGATCAGCGAGCTGCTCTCAATCAACCAATAGGTTAATGCTTTTGGCCTCCTCATCCTGTTTTTTTATTTCATTGAGAGACCCAAAATCGTGGAATTGTTTTAATTCTGCCGTCAGGATCAAATGAATAAACGCGATGCTTTGATTCCTCTTGATCTTCATCAGTTTTTCACTCAAATTCGCCAGGGGAACTCATATTTCTCCATATCCCGGCATAAATATCTCAGGAGCCACCCAAGGCTCCACTCTGAACTTCTTCCAGGGGCTTCTGACTTCTCCATACAACAGCTCCAGAATCTCCAAAGTCAACCCTGTGTCAACTATTATCTGCAATCTGGCCAGTATGGTCCTTTCCTTCTTGATCCTTAATGGAATTCCCCAGTCTTCTATGATTTCCACTGGCATCTCGCATTGCTTCCTACCAACTAATTGGTATTGAATTGGTACAATGCCATCACTGTATATCAGATTAATGAAGTCGTTTCTTTGATTCAATGGAGCATCACCGTCCTTCTGGTATACCAATGATAACGTCTGACCCAGAATGGTCAACATATTAACCTTGAAGTCACATTTAACTCCGTACTTCTGTAGAACTCCATTTCAATCAGGATATCATAGTTTTGGTTCACCAAATCTATTGCTGGCGCGGATACCACCAATGACCTGAATCATAGTGGCAGAGCACTATAAGCTCCACAGGAAACGGTGGTGTTTGGACCAGCTGTTCCATAACCTCTCTTGTGTTCAAAATCTGGGGAGATCTTCATCCTCTTTATCAGCTTGGTTGACACAATATTGATGGGCGCTCCACTGTCAACAATCGCCCTCACACTTACTCGATTCATCTGAATTTCTATATATGTACACTTGGAGTATTGTAATATAGTATTTACTGAGTGAATGGCGGCATTATTAGCCAAATTTAGGGTATTAATAATCTGCACCAATAATTCAGGAAATGATTCCTTTATCTCGCCAAGAGGATTGACAGTTTGGCCTCATCTAAACGGATGTCTGATAACTCATTAGGATTCTCAGCGGTCCAAATCTTCTCCGCCAGTTGTTGGGCATATGGCTGGGAAACTTCCTGAATTATCTCGGGGTTGATCTTCTTTGCCCCAGCTCTGGTCATGGCATTCACATACATGTTGACCACTTGGTATAGCTGATCCTGCTCGTCATCTATGATCATATCGGTAATGTCTATTTCTTCATTCATGATATTGGGAGGAACAGTTTCTCCGCTGCTCTAGACTGTTCCTTGTCTAGGCAGCGGGCCCTTTTCCCAAATCTTTGGCAGCTGCTGTCTCCTTAGCCTGGACCACGTTAATCTGATCCTTTGGCTTTTTACAGTGTGCGGCGAAATGTCCTTTCCTGCCACACTGAAAGCAGATCTTCTCTTTCTTGCTTAACCATCAGAATTCCTTGGGCTTATTTCCCAGCACGGTTCAGATGGTAGCCTCTTTTGCTCCTTTGTTTTCCTTCATGGGATTCAGATTTTGGACCAGATTAGACTTGAAGCTTTTATTCAGGGCATCAAACGTCATTCCCAAAATCTTCAGGTTGTCTACCATTTGCGAGGTAGTTATCTGCATCACAAACACAGAAGACATGATTTGATGCAAATTGTGATAGGTCCGAAGGGCCTCTTGCAAAGTGATTCTAGCATCAAAGTCATCTAACACTTTCGCTCCAGCCAGGATCTGCGAGGGCCCAGTAAAATTGATCCGCGAAGCTAGCAAGGGCTCATCTTTATGGAATTGAATTCCCATTAATTCTTGCCTGCATTTTGACATGCGGGTTGGACTCCCAAACTCCTTCATTATGGCCGCCTTTGCTTTGGTATACAAACAGCTGTCCCCCTAAAAGTGGGGTAACACTAGGTTCTGGCAGTCAGTGTCCAGGTAGTTCATGACTGTCAACGCCTTTTGACGATCCCTGTATTTGTTCATAGTCATGTCAGACGGTTGGAAAAATGCTGGGGCATTACTTTGATGGAATGTTGCCAATTTTGATGTTGCTCTAAATTCCTCTGAGTCATTTTGGGCTTATTCTCTCGGTTCAGCTACTTGGCTAATTTGTGGAGTGACTTCGGGCATCATCTCCAAATTTGTCATTAAAGGCGGGCAGCATATTTATCAGGGTATTTGACTTCTTAAGTATTGTGCAAGGACTTCTCTCTTCAGCATCGCTGGCCATATTGGGCTCACAAGCACATCTATGAGCTTTCAAGTCCTCCACTTCTTTTATCAATTTCTTGATCTCCACACTGAGCTTTCTTAAATTAATGTGATCTGCTTCTCACTCCATTTTCAGGAATAGGACCACTCGAATGAGGTCTCCTTCTTTCTTCTTCAACTAGTTTACTTTGCTGAGTAACTCGTTTCTGAAGTTAGCTACATTTTCTACTCCTTCTTCCACCTTGGTGACTCATTCTTCCAAGGCTGAAAACTCTCAATGGTCCGCTGAGATTAAGGCATTCTGATTCACAGTGGCAATCTTGGTCCAAAGCTTGCGCATTTCTTCTTTATATGACATTATTAATAGATTCTTTACTCAACTACCCCTGTAGTGAGCACCAACTTGTAAAAATTAACTTTAAGTTGATTATCAGTCATCAACCCAGTAACCTTTTTACTGCACAGTTTCAATTTCCTCGTGCACTTTGTTGTGTTGTATATAATGTATTATTTGATAGTAGTATGGATACTATTATCTGTATTTGAGTTTGAACTATTATTAGGCCCAACGCTTTGGCTAGTACTTCCAATTAAATACTCTGTAAGTCATACTTGTAGGGATTCATTCCCTATATTCCTGTCCAACCAATCTTTGTCAAGATGCCCCGATGACAGTCTCTTTTGGCCCAACACACAGTCGGCAGCTATCTCTGATTTTGGTTCCCTTCATCTCTAGATCCCCGCTTGGATCTCTACTCTTCTCTCTGAGAGTCTTCCAATTATTGCCTTCTGCAATAATATCCTTGAGATGGAACGTCACAATGGAAGCTGATAGTCTAACTATACACTGAATCAACAATATTACTGTAGCTAATGATGTTTTTCTAAATGATGTTTTTTTATCATAGTAAATCCTAGGGGAATTATATAGTAGGGGATTCAGCTGTCTAACCCTCGGTTGACACCTCTTCAATGAAACATCAGACATTGCCATTGAATCACCCTTCCTTGTCTTGGCAGCGATGGTCTTCCCCAGCCTGGCTAGGATTCCGTCATTGGACTTCTTTAAGACCTCAAATGGAAAGAGTTGGAAAACGTGTCCCTAACGTTTTCCTCTCAATCCAAGCGAACCAACCATAATTGGCTAGCAACCTGCTTAGGTAATGGGACTTATTACCCATTATGGCAGGTCATTTCACCAACCAATTGAATCACTAGTTGCAGGCGGCATCGCTCGCCTCGCAACTCACTATATATACCTGATCAGTTGGTGATGAAACATGACTGATCCCAATCAATACACCTGATAGTTAATCACTATCAGATGCCCCTATTTCGTCAGCCACTCCGCCCAATGAGATATTAGGTATTCATCCAGATCGATCCCTGACAGTATGACCAGGTGAATATCTCAAAATCCCCCAAATGTAGTTCCTCCAAAACCTGGGCCAACTGATTTCCAACTCACTTCGCCTTAAGGAATTTTCCCCTAGCGACACCAGGTAATCTATCAGGCTGGGAATTTGGGCAAAAAACCAACAAGGATGAACAAATAGAGTCTCAACTAGGGCGGCAAACCGATGGATAAACTGACAATAATAACCCACCATGCCTAGGAACATTTGAATATCCCTTAAGCTCTTGGGTTGCGACATCTTTTCTATAGCGTTGACTTTGTCCAGTATGGTCTGGATGCCACCCTTTGAAACTTTGTGTCCCATAAATTCTATTTCCAAAAGTTAGAATGTGCTTTTTGAAAGTTTAGTTTTTGTAAAAGCTTTCCAGAGCCAAAATGGAAACTTCCCTATGATGATTGATGTGTTTTCGAAGGTTTATGAGAAAACAGTAATGTCATCTAGATGGACGAGGACATGTGACAGCTTCAAGTCTCCAGGATCCCATCCATGGCGCGTTGGAAAGTGGCCAGCGCGTTACAGAGGCCATGGGACATCCTCATGGGCTTGAATAGTCCCTTGTTGGTTATGAGTGTGCACTTGGATCAATCTTCAGGGGAGAGCTTCACTTTCTCATATCCATTGGCTTGGTCCGTTTTGGAAAAGTAATGCAATCCAGCGAGCATTCAGAAGGAGTCATCAATTTGGGGCAGAGGGTAACTGACCTTCTTGGTGATGGAGTTGAGCTGTTGATAGTCCATCACCACCTGGTGGCTTTCATCCTTCTTCTGAAACAGTAGGAGAGGAGATTCCCAGGGGCTGCGCAAGGGCACTAGGAGTCCAGCGGTAAGTAGTTGTCTGAGTTTCATCACTACATGGGCTTTTTCAACCTTGATCTTTCAGTAAGGTCAGGACCAAAAGGTGGAGCATTTTCAGTCTCCACATGATGTAGGACTCCGTTCATTCTCTCAAAGTCATAGGTCAAAGCCAAAAATAGGTCTTTATACTCCTCCAACAATTATTGCACTTTACGTTGTTGTCCTCAGTGAGATCCTATTCAATACTGGTATTTACTTGGGCATCTGCGGGGCACCTCCAACTAAAGTCCTTTAGGCTCCCAAAGCTACAGACATCATTGACATACTCCACTGGTAGAGGCGGACATAGGCGTCGGGACTCTTTAGGCCTACTACCTTAGGTTGTTGGTAAGGTTAGCCAACAACACTGATATAAATCTGGCATAGGCGGGATCTAGATTTTCCAAACAGGTTACTACCTCCTTGGCAGATTGGTTGTCTAAGACTCAGATTTCCAGTAGGTACCCAGAGCGGATGTTAACATGGATAAAGGTGTCAGCAATGACTTGGGACTTCAGAGGTATAGTAGTCGCCCTAGGTAAGTAGATCAGCATACCTTCTTGTCCATCAACAGCAGGGGTGCATATGAACTCAAGAGCCCCTTACATGATATTTGAGCCAATTGATTCATCCCTCACTCTCCAGTAGGCAGGCTCAGGCCTTTACCTGCATCTTAGAGTTGCAGGTAGCTTCAAAAATCAGGGGGGACTCAATGCCCTAATAGGATAGAAAATCCGGCATTGTAATGGACTACTGCTGAGCAGCCTTGAATAACTGAGTTCCAAGAAGTAGGTCATAGCTAGGGTTATCTAGCATGACAGCGGAGGTATTTACAGTGAGCTTCGCAATTTGAATAGGTAGGGAAGAGGAGCCCCTATAGATTGAGTACATTGTGGGCAGCAGTGCCATACTCCATATAGTGTGGCAAATCTGGAGTGATCTTGATGCGCTTCATCACCTTTGACAATATAACGTTCATGTGGGAGCCACTGTCAAATATGGTGTAAACTGAAATCTTATAAACTAAAACTGCAAGATGGGTAGCCTGAATTCCAAACTGGGGAGGTAACATAATATCTTGAGAGACATCTCTTTAGTTTTGAGAATTTACTCGCTTAATTAATATACTTCTGCTTTGATAGTTGGTAAGAGTTTCATCGATATATCTTTGATTCTGATGTGTCTTACATTACTTCATAAACCGTTCAAAGCTCACAAAGCTAAAACAATAATTATTGACTCTTCTGGTTTCACCTGGGTAATTTTTCCCTCTCTAATTGGGAACTCTCCTGATGCAGGTAATAATGACAAGCTCCCCTTAATGCTTGTCTACACTTCTTAATATGAAGATAGAATTAATAGAAGACAATATAAGATAATCTGATATAAGATGGAAAAGATGATGATTTTTTAAGGCCAGGCGCCGGTATTTTATACCTCTATGGCATATCCTGGCCATACTCATCTATTAGATGAGTTCATTAAAGTTATACCAATCCTCTATGGATTATGACAGTGGTTATTAAAGTTCACTAAGTTAATTTTGTACTTGAATTAACTTAACTAAAATCATTTCATCACAATTGGATGCACTTCTACTCTCATGATTGGGAGGATCTTAGGAGTATTATTAGCACCTCAGTGGTGTATATTCGCTTTTAAATTAACCAGAGTACGTTTCATCATACAGCTGACTAAATACAATATTTTAGGGAAAGAAAATATGAAATTTGAATAATGACGCACCCCTAATTTAGACGTTGGAAGGCCTCTCAATGGATTCAGGTGCTCTCTATTTGGGCCATCCATGTGCAAGTACTATTGTGCTGATTACAAAGATTGTCATACATAAAATCAAATATTCATCAATTATAATTGCATTAAATTTGAAAGTGCAATAAGGTTTATGCCGTAAACCCACTTTTTTCACCTAACTGGGTTTGATAATCATCCATAATGATAGTATTTCTAGCTATTATTAGCTACGATAATCAGGATGTCTGGATGTAGTCAAGTCTTTTTTAAATGACTCTGATTTAACAGATTATGTAAATAAATTAGTAAGTATCATGGAATCCATCAACGGGAGTAAACTCACAGAATTTTTGGGTTTTTTGAAGATTTATTCTTGAGTCAACCATCAAATCTAATTTTTCACCCACTTGACAGGAATACAAACCCCGAGTTTCCCAATTTTTTTTCAATGTATTTTAACAGCACCTCTTCCACCTACTGCATTTTTCTCAAAAAACTCTCAGTCCTGATGATTGCAGTCAGTTCACCCAGTTAGACCAAACATTGCATATGCGTATATTCCTTGGCTCCCTCTGAGAGTTTGAATTAGATCACCTTATCTTGCACCAACTGTCATAACTTCTACTTGGCCTGAAACCATTTTCAAGAAGAATTTATTCTGGCTGCAGATTCCTCAAAGGTCTTTGGGTTATAGGCTCCATATATACTCTTCAACTAATCTTCCCATGGACGTTATCAGCCACATCCTTGATCCTAAGGATGCTAATTTCTCACTTGCATCCCTTTATTGGGACAGGGACCTCCTGGCGGAATTTATTTTCTGTGCTTGAACACTTTACAATATCTTGGGCTTATTTGGTTATACTGGGTCTTCTAATTTCCCACATTGAGGTCAAATTAACCAAATTTGGGCTGAATTTGAGCATCTTTTTGGCCCAATTTGTCTTATTCTGGCTGAAGCTGCTTTAATTCAGCCTCAAGACTTTGTTCAAATTTATGCTTTTGTGGAGGAGGTTATTAGTTCCTGGTATACAACGCTTAAAAGTAGACTCAGATATGCTTCATTGCAGGGGCTAGATACCCATGACGTCCAGGACGTTTGCTTTCTGCTCAGCCATTTGTGCAGCCTTTAAGGACTTACATCAGGATAACGCTGACAGTTATCTTCCTATGATGGCTTTACTTGGTCATCTTATGAGTATCTTCCCTGATTGGATGCCTTTGGAGCCAATTGTTGCATGTCCCCCTTAATCAAATGGTGGAAGGCTCATGTATATTGTGTGTAGCTGACAACACCAGAAATTTATTAAGACCGCACCAATTTTCTGATTGACTGTCTTTTATTAGGGTGCTTGCTTTCTTCCCAATTGTGGGCTTAATTGGATCACTTTTAAAAGTTTTGTGCCTCACCTGTTAATTGTTTGCTGGTAATCGGCTAAAACCAGTATTTGTGCATCTGATTCTGTGCTTCTAGAGCCCTGTTTCTTGTGGCTCAGCAACTAAATTGGGCTTAATTGGTATGCGTGGAAGAATATTCTGGTCCTGAGTCACCTCATTCTTGAAGCTGAGGAATAAAAACTTTTTTAAAATACTTAGTTTTTTAATTTATTTATTTTTGTAATATTAAGCTTATTATTATTAACTACATGTATATTTTTTTCTCTTTTACTGTCTTTTTATAATTTTATGTATTTTATTTATTATTTAACTTTTATTGTTTTTTTATTTTCAAAAATAATTCATAAAAATTATCTTCCTGTATAGTGTTCTTTCTAATTGGTCCTCTTGTTAAATCCTTTTAGAATTTCGCATGGACATGATTATATATATGGCCTGTTTTAACCTCTTTAATTGCATAATTAAACCTTGATATCTTCTCAATATTCACAAATGGGCCTAACCAATTGCTATTTAACTTCTTTATTTGGCCTGATTTGTGTGTATTACAAAGTAACTCATTGCCAACTTTAATTTTGGTCAAACAATATCTATCTTTTTAATCCTTTTCATATATTAGACCTTTTTTAACAGTGAAACTGTTATTAAAGGCTTGAGCCTGCAGCCTGATTAGTGTATCTGAGAGCTTCTTGACATATTGATGGTAGATTTTTCCCTTAGGATCTTCTAAGACTGATATAGCAGCTATGGTAGGGCTGGATGCCTTCCATATAGAATCTGGAAAGGTGACAACTTAGTGGCGGAGTAGTAGGATATGTTGTGGTTAAACTTGTCTGAGCTTAGAAACGTGCTCCATTCATATGGTTTGCCCAAGGTTTTTATTTTATTTAACTGAGGCAAGCTGATCAGTGGACGGACAATACCAATATATTTAATGGGATAGGGGGAGCTGATTTTTAACAAAATTTAGGCACCCCAGAGTAGATGAGCTACCTTGTTGCCAGCCAGTACCGCCAGGTGTAGGGGAGTTAGATGCCCTACTTTGAGAGGGTTTCCCCTATTATGAATCAGGTGTGAAGGAAGGAGTCCGTAAGCAGAACCAGACTGGGAACCATAATTCACGAGCCTTTGTTGCTTCAGCCTCATGTATCTGTATAGCCAGGCTTGAAAGTGTTCCAGTAAGTGAAGGTGAAATTTGCTAATTGTCCCACGAATGGTCAGCACATCCTTCAGAAAGCATCCATTGCTATGGTGTGGATTGTCCAAAGTGCAATGGCGACTATCAGGGAGTGGAATGTGGGTGGTATCAGAGATTCAAGTTGGAGTGCAAAAAGGCTTCTGGAGATTGACAGCTCCTGGTCATTGTGGAATCTTAACAGACGTGCACTTCCCGCCATATGGCTCTAGATCAGGCATGCTTCAAGGTGGTGGTGTAGGGTGCTGTCCTCTCTGCAAACTGCACAAATTGCATGAATAGAGTTGGAGAAATCCGCTGTCTTGTAGGTTATTCTGAGGCAACGCCAGGTGTTAGCTCTTACCCTTGGATGGAGGAACGTATGATGTGTTAGCCTCCATATTGCCTTCTGTGTCATGAGGTCATGGGGATATCTAATGCAACCAGGTAGTTCATTCTTGCAATAAATGGCCACGTCGTGTGTGTCCCTCTGGGGGTGGAAGTATAATTTCTTTAGCATGAAGCAGGCTCTGGGGCTTCCCTTCCCTGACTAGAGCCTGTGTGAGTGACGGTCCACCTTATGTGTCAAATGGTGCGGAGGAGGCGTTTGAAGTGAGGGGGATTCCATGTGGGCCTGCTACATTGGGGCGGTTTGCAAGTTATGTGAGCTGGCTGGACGGGTTGTATGGGTTGGATAATTTGAGCGCCTGTGCAAAGTTAGCCCTTAACGCTCTAGACTAGTGTTGTTGTGGGAGTTCTGGGTCTAGGACTTCCTCTATCCAGGTGCCCATTATGAGGTTGGCGTGATCTTAAAAGTCTATGTTATAAAATTGGTGGTATTCAAGAGATACGCCGATGGATTTTGCACAGGGTTCAACCCACTGAGCAATTAGGACCAACAATATGATGATCTTTGTCCTTGAAACAACAGAATAAACCTTTCAAAATAAATATGGAGCACTTGCTCCCACAACTTTCTTTATTTAATATACTTAATACAGCCGCTTTGTGCTATTTCCTCTTTTCTCTAAACTACTAACAACCTTCTTCTCTTGATCATCTCATCTCGCCTATATTGTAGCGACTTCAGATGCTATAGCTTATATGGCTTAGTAATTTAATTCGCCATATCTCATTGGCTATGTCAATTCTTCATTAGTTAGTTTCACCATTGCCTAATTCGAGGCGATTTCCTAATATCCCAATATCGCCTCATCTTGAGGTGTTCAAATAATTATTACTTGTATTGAAACTTGGCAGATCTTACCCATTCTGCTATAACGACTTAGGGCTTATTGGCCATTCATATCAGAATCATGACATTACCCCCCTCTGACTGGATGATAAGGCTCCTTTTGCTTATACACCTGGAAGAACTTCGCATGCACTCTGTTGATGATCCAACCGCTAGCAGGGTCCTTGATAGTATATGCATCCGCCATTCTTCTCAATAACTTTGAATGGCCCAATCCAGATACTGGCCAACTTATGTTTCCATCAGAAACTGTGGTGATCTTGGAATAGGACCATGTCCCCATCTTTGAACTGTGCTAACCCACTATGCCGTACCTGATCAGCAGCTTGAGTCTTAATCTTATTGGCTAAACTGAACAAGTATGCTTCAGTTTGCAATTTGATTAAGGTGTCAGCTAAAGTCATCAGGTATCATTGGGATTCCATTCCACCAGTATCTTCTACACAGTAATATAACAGCGCTGGAAGGGCAGGATTTCAGCCATATAGTAATTGAAAGGGACTCTTTTCCGTGGCCAAATGATA